>MUZC01000627.1:14826-27724 GCA_002072015.1 Radix auricularia | reverse complement strand
TATATATATATATATATATACATATAATGTTGTAAAAATGGAGAAAAAAAACTTGAAATATACAAGATTACAAGTTTAATACGATTAGTTTCTTGATTAGTCTTTAAAAACATTATGGATTACATATCGATTAAAGTATTTTAAGAATATATGTACAATACATTTCTTTCAATTTTTGAAAGAAATTTTACATAAACAATGAAAGAGCCAAGATCCTAAGATCTGTATTGCTGGTGAACATAGTACAGAAGTCCTTAGCAGATAAAAAAAGCTGAAAATATTATTTGTCCATTTTAATTCAAAAGGGGAAATAACTTGATAAAACCATAACATTGTAATTTCGTGTTTTTGTTATTTTATTTGATGTTTGGCTTTAATCGATATGGACTATTAATTCACAAAAGTAATCGTTAATATGTAAAAACATAATAATATTAAATTTAAATTAATATTAACCCAACCAAACATATATAAATGTAATATATATATATATATATATATATATGTATGTATATGTATGTATATATATATATATATACATGGATATCTTTTAATCGAGTGCATTAATCAATTTTTTTTTTCATTTCATTTCCTATTTTGCTTCATTTCCATTTTTGGAAGATATGTGTTGTTGAAATTTTTTCTTATATTTTTCTCACAAGTGATCACATACTCGTGTATTTTGCGGTTGCATAATGAGATTCTATTATTTTTTCTTATTCTTACCCCAATACAATTGAATAGGTTTCGGATAACACATTCCGATGAGGGTTAGCCTCTAAGTGGCTCAAAACATGCGTAAAGACGTTGACTTGACCTAAAACCAACAGTTACTTGGCCGGAAAAGTCAAAGTTCTGCTATAGTTGTTATAGTGTCATAAATTGTTACAATGGTCTTACGAACTCTAGACACAGCATCTGAGGTGATCCAATATCAATTATTAAAAAAAAAAAGGAAACGTCAACGGTTGGACACGCGAAGCGTCGGTTTCAACCCCCTCACTAGAAATGAGTAAGTGGTACTGTTTAAAGCATGGAGTACCAGTATGGTTTTAACAACAGCTTTATTGAAACTTTGCATGGGATAACACCCCTAGGTTGATCACTTTGATGATCCACCAATGTAATGATACTCAATGTATAATTGACCCCTTTGCTGAGCTTGTAGCGAATTGAAGTAGGTAAAATCCAGCTCTCCTTTGTTAGGTTAACATTTGTTGAAGGCATTTTCCCCCGTCTTTCCGGGTGTTGGGTGACCCCCTCAGAAGGAAACATTCCTGAGGCCCCCATTGCTACTAGTCCCACTAAGGGAATGGAAAATTGCCATGATATTTTCCCTTACACACATCTTAAGAGCCATATGCCCAGGTCAGACACAATTCGTTATGTAAGATTGGAATTCATAACCCGATATAATACATCTAAATGTTGAAACACCATTCTGGGTACCATGCCTTCCTCGATATATTCACATGTTTTTTAAGTGTTCCCTTACATACACATGTAGCCGTTGTATTATTATCCTCCAGGTCAAAACTCTGTCCCCCAAGTTTTCCTATACTATGACATAATTTAACCCAACGTGGCACCATTGCGTTTTATGATCCATCAATGCAGTATTTCAGCTACTAAGTCCTTAAAGACTGCACTTAAGACACATGTTTTCAATTTTTTTCCAAATGAACGAAATAACTCATCTTTTAATGATAACGCAGCTGATGTATAACCTATTGTCATTTATGTAGTTAGTATGATATGAATGTTTATTTAATTCATATATGCATTGTTATATCCATGAGCCCGGCTCCTAGCTGGGATACAGCGCTCTATAAATTATTATTTTATTATTATTTTATTATTATGTGCTAATTCTTTTTTTTCAAAAATACAATCATGTACTTCGATTTCATAAAATGGCATATAATGTTCCACGTAATAACAGGATCCTACAACAGGTTTAAAACACTTCCTCAGTATAATACATAATCATAATCATTTTGCTTAATACGATCCCATGTATATCTTCTCTATCAGAAAACATAAATCAGGTTGATACAATTGCATTACTGTATAATATTCTGGGTTTAACTACTTACGCCTATAAGGCCCTACGTTTCAATACATTGACAGTATCACCTATCTGGGTATAATTAAGTTAAATAAAGGGAACGTGTACTTCAATCGTTTAACGTAACCCGGTATAATCCCGTTTTAAATTCTGTCAATTTATTTCATCCAAATGAATCATGAGCTAGAATTCTTGTTCAATTTATTTCACAGTATATAGAATCCATTGTTTGATGGGTTAACAAGTTCAAGTGTAACTTATTTCACAATTCTTTATGTATCCCCTGTCCTCGATATGATCACATCAGTCTATTGTATAAAGTAAGCCAAGTATGATCCCAGTAGCATAATATGATTCCGATCTGGTTTAAATCCCGGCCCCCATTATGTCACCATTTATATTTGGGGCGCCAACTTTTGTAGAACTTAATGAAAGAAAATACCATTCTAAATGTGATTCATTTTTTACCAATCTTACACTATTTTTTCTCAATAGGTGTTTAAATTTGATCGAGCTTTATGTCATATTAAGAGGGATTATACCTTAAACGTCTATTTTTTTATCAACACTATGTTGTTAACAGTTACAAAGGATTCAGGATCCCCAGTGCCATGCAATTACACACGGATTGTAAAATCGAAACCAGCCGCAATAAAAATATTGTATTACTTTTTCGCAAGCAACATGCATTTTTTTTTCTTTGTTCAGATTACGTTTCGCGAACAATTTACTAATAAATACCGTTCTTTTTTAAAGTATGATTTGCAACACGTTTAACAAGGAAAAATCTACCTAAAGGGAAATAAAAAGAGTTCCCGACAAACTAAAGTGTCTCTTTATACTATACACATTTACTTCTATGAACACAAAACATAATTAGCTTAAATTAACATAAAATAAGTTTGGTTCTTTGAATGGATTTAATGTAAAAAAGCACAATACCGTAGCCGGGTTTTAGAGTATTGGGACTTAAATACCGGTTGTGTTGTGTTTTATTTATAATATTTCCCCTGTTTTTATCACATGTCATGGCGATAACTCGGCCTTGAAATACACCAGCGATTCTGAGTTACCTGTTCAGAGGAGTCACCGTTGCGTATATACCGTCAATAATTCCTCTTTGGCTCTCCTAACTCAATCCCGATTAATAAAATTTGGTGGGACGTGGTGGTCGAGAGGTAGCGTGCTCGACTGTCATACCGATGGTCACGAGTTCGATTCCACGCCAAGGCGAGGATTTGTTCCCGGGGCCTGAGGAGTCCCCGAGTCACCCAGCTCTGAATGGGTACCTAACTAGACAATAGTTAGGCGGCTGCGGTAATGCGTGGAATCCCTATAGCCGTGGCATGTGACCGCTGCATCACTTGCCAACAGATCATCTCTCATGGTCTGTGGACGCAATTATCTTCTGCATAGAAGGTGCGTCCGTATATCTAAGATAAGATAATTTCTTAGCCTTTAGGATAATTAAATTATGTTCCCCTAAGCAACTTTGAAAAAATACATGCAGATGGTCTTGTATGACCTGACTAAACGTTACGTCCTTTTTGTTAACATTTTTTTCAATGTTCGATTTACAGTAGATATAGTTTCATAGTATTACTAATGCGTTTACAGCTGTATCAACTTTTGTAGGTCACAAGAGAATGTTACTAGAAGCATGCGACAATGGGAAATGGGGTGCGTCAAGGTTTTCAAGGTTGCAATTGATAGCTGTCTTGGCGTCATCATTTATATGGCTTTACAAATGGGTACCAAGGCACGCCGTCAAGATTTACAGCACGACTGCGCACATAGAGAGATATTTACATTAGTTTCAAGTTTTAAATTATTGCTAGACAATAGCACCACCTCCAACACTAAAACTATTACATTAAAAATAGTCTATAGCGACTAATACTTAGGAATTATTACTTTTAAATACAAATGTATATCACACAGAAATATAAAAATTGTTTCAAGTAGCAATTCAAGGTAATGAGGTAACGATGGCCTCTGGTTTGTTTCACAGACTTTTAATTAAAAATATTTTTATGGCTAATAATAAGTAAGTTTACAAAAAAATATGCGCGTGGTGGTCCAATGTAGTGCACAAGCCAGTCGTAAAGAGACTGAATACAATCACGGGATGCCTCGATGCTGAAAGTGCCCCCGATTTCACATAGCTTCCACTTTGGACCCGACATTGGCTGGGAAAAGTAAATGTGGCTGAGTATTGTGGATGACCTGGGTTGAAATATTTGAGAGGGTAGCAAGACGGTACATAAAAGAATGGTACGTTCCCTCAGAAAAGTGACCGCATTTTTAGAGACGGTAGACACATATTTTTGTCTTCGGAAGAGATGTAAGATATGTTATCATTAGGACGTACTGGGGAAACATGAAAAACTAATAATTGAACATGGCTTAAGGAAATGAAAGACTGAAATTTGTAGTGCTTACACCAAGGAGGCATTCTCGAATGTCATTTACACACTTTTTGCCAGAAATATAAAGAGAAGACGGTAGAAGACGGGGCAGACACACAGTGTCACCACGGCGTGGTAAAGAGGGGGGACCACAAGAGACCCACCCAACAACAGAGAAAACGACATAAAGTGAAAGAGACAGAGATAGTCGTAGAGATCGTTGATAAAAAGAAGAATTGTTACATTTAAATACGACTTTGTTTTGAGTATACGAGATGAAGGATCAAGCGAGACAAAGTTAGTTTACGGTATTGTTTTAATATCGATGTTATGTTTGTACTGTAAGAACTGATAGGTTTTAGGAGCAGCACAGAAAAGAGAACCGTCTCTTACTTCCCGATTTTTTTCATACAGATATTTAAAAACAAAGAATGTACGTCCAACTCATTACAATGAACACCTTTTTCAATAATGATTTCAATATTGCAACCCTTCTAATAAGAAAGATGATCCGTTTTTAAAAAATTGGTTTTTAAAGGTCCTTAAATTTATTGGCTGTTTCTGCACTGGGAAAATTGTTGGAGCGGCATGCGGACTCGGCTAGCTGTCACAGGTTAGAATGGGTGTGAAAACAAGCATTTATTCCCGAAGCCAAGGGTGTCTTCGAGCAAACCGTATGGAAAGCGATTAAATAACTTGAAGTCCGAGAATCGAGACGGTTCATAAAATGGCAGATACAAGTTTAATTTTAGGAGTACTGTAGGTAATTTTTCTTTCTCCAACACTGCCTAGTTCAACGTTGTTAGCCAGTGTAAAAGTTGACGATATGGATAATTGGGAGCCAGCGGTTCAAAGGTCAGAGCCTCACTTCCCCCCCCCCCCACACACACACATACCTCCCAATCCACGTTACGAGACTAGAAGGAAGAGACTCACTGGAATAGATAGAGAGCGAGGGACAAGTGGTGAAACGACACATGAGCGTAGTTCATCAATGTTGATAATATCTTGACATGTAATATACACATCGTGATGGGGTTGTAGTTGATTACAAGCAAGTCGGGAGTCACATGGGATGGCCGCGCAACGTCAAACCAGGAAAACCAAAAAAAACAATTCACTATTGCTGGTATTTTTTTAATTGTTCGATTAATCGAGATACATTTTATCGATTATGTGGATTAAGTTTAGATTAACGCACATTTAGATCCCCTGAGGTCGCGAACCACTATTTCACGAAATCTGATAAGTCGAGGTAAAATTATAGTTCTCAAATGTTGACATATAACACAGCAAACTCGTTCCTCTATACAAGAAATAAGAAAGAAAAACCTTTTTATATACGTATGTACGTCCTATTATTATTAATATTATTTATATATAGTGAAAAGTATGTAAGTAAAAAAAATGTAAACCATTAATCAATTTAGAAACCCCATATTTAAATATTTTAAAATTTTATTGAAACAAATGATTTTTAATCAATAAATTTCCCATCGATTAATCGATTAATTAATCATTAATTTATGCATCCCTACTATTAACATTTTGATACGCAATTGAATGTAAGACTAGACAAAAAACCCAAGATGATCTCAGGGCGCAGTAATCTGTGACAGTTACATGCATTAGCTAGGGTTCTATGTTGACAAATCATGCATTTTTGTGCTACAAACACCAAACCTGGCACAGATGTTCATTTTTGTATGCTGAATAAAATGTGATACAGAGCCACGGCAAAATTTTGATCAGTTGCTATTTATAGTAACATTTAAAATGGCAGCTTAAAGAAATTCATGTAAGGGGACAAACTGATAATTTTTAAACTACAAACACCAAACCTGGCACACATGTTCATTTTTGTATGCTGAATAAAATGTGATACAGAGCCACTGCAAAATTTTGATCAGTTGCTATTTATAGTAACATTAAAAATGACCGTTTAAATAAATTCATGTAAGGGGGACAAACTGATAATTTTTGTGCTACAAACACCAAACCTGGCACAGATGTTCATTTTTGTATGCTGAATAAAATGTAATACAGAGCCACGGCAAAATTTTGATGAGTTGCTATTTATAGTAACATTAAAATGGCAGCTTAAAGAAATTCATGTAAGGGGGACAAACTGATAATTTTTAAGCTACAAACACCAAACCTGGCACAGATGTTCAGTTTATAATGCAAATCAAAATGTAAGACAGAAAATGCACAAGTTTGTTAAGTTCCTATTTTTATTTACATAAAAATGGCCAAAAAGTATTTTTTGAGTATGATGATAAATTGACCTTACATTTTTTTAATCTGGTGCAATTAGTTCAGTTTGTGTTAGATGCTTGAACTAGATGTAGTGCTGAAAATTCGGCTCCACAAACACAGCTGCATAAAGCAGTGCATTTTAATTCGGCTTTGTTGCACTTACAACGCTTGGATCTGCATTCTTTTTTGCAAGCACATTTCAACAGTTCACGACAAGTCATAGATGCTTGTGGCAAAACAGTCCAAAAAGGCTACCCTTCTCTGTCCATTAACTGCCAACCCCACTCACTTGGATCAGGAAGCACTGGTTGTCGTTCATGTGCCTGGCTCCAAATATGGCCTCCTTGATAAATTGCCCGTTTGCAGTGCTGAAACAAGGCCTCACTCGTTGGAGGAATGTTTTCAATTTGGCGGCCAGTCTTTGTAAACATGTATTTCCTGGCACTGTTGACATCATGGCAGTTGCTACCTCTGTCATACAAAAGCGTCACAAAACTCTCCAGAACTGACATGTCATTAGCTGTTAGTTCAAATGGAGCACAACACAGTTTTGGAAATGTGGCTGTAACATGGTCGCATTTGCTCCAGACCTCCCAAGCTGTCTTATTGTCGATACCATTAAAACAACTGACGGTGTCACAACCGGTAAAACAGTGAAACAAAGGCAGACACTGGGCTCTGGCAACACCTGAAACTGTGCTTATGTCATGAGCTGCAATGTATCAGTAGTCTTTTCCTGTACCCATGGCAATCCATAATTCCAGGTGAGGGTGGCGAGTCATGGCAGCCACAGAAAGAACCACCACATCTGCGTCGACAGTGTGAATCAGAATCCTGCTGCAATGTTTCCTCAACACCATCTTTATCATCCAGTCTAGTTAAAAAGCCAGGTGACAGTGCACCACATTCACCAAACTTAGTCAGATTTTCAGCCAAAGTCACATATGTAGATCCTTGATTTGTTTGTCTGGCATTAGTGGGACACTGTAATTTTTCTTTGGTATTATTCTAACAAAGCGCACACATATCCCAGTTAGTGGGTTGAAAACTAGCAGCATCTTGGTTTTCATGACTTACATTATGATTATCCATGGCTAAATAAAAAGTGGCTGCACAATCTAAAAGAAAGAGAAAAATAAGTGTTTAAACAATTTCAAAAATCTCATAGACAGCAATCCAAAATTTATACTAAAGTTTAGATGCTATGACTCATGACGAATGATAATGAAATAGGTAGATTTAATGCATGCATAAATCTGACCTTATATTATATTAAGTTATATAAAGTTAACAAAGATGGAGCACCTAAAAGGCCTAACAGCCTGTACATCAACAAGCTACTATTACTACTACTACCACTACTACTACTACTACTACTACTACTACTACTACTACTACTACTACTACTACTACTACTACTACTACCTACTACTACTACTACTACACTACTACTATTAATATTAAAGTGTAAGTATTATTTTTAATTTAATTAATTTATTAATATGATTATCACTACCAGTTTGTTGGTTTTTTTTAAAATGTGATTACTGATCCAATATAAATTATCCGCATTCTATATTATATTATCATTATCTAACAAAAATGAATGAACGCACTTTGCAGCAAAATAAAAGCTAGTACTTACCCAAATCAATAAATCTTCGCCTTTTCGGAGTTTCCTAAGATGCTTTCACTTTCTGTTTGTGTTCGGCCATCTTGCGATTCAGTTTGTGCCGCACTGTACTCTCGCACTGAAGGCTTTATTTTAATTCTTAAAGTATTTGTATTCGGTAATCAATAAAATAATCAAATAAGAAACAAAATTTAGTTAATTTTGCTATAAAAAAGGAATTTTTTTCTATGTTTACTGCTTTAGAAAACGTGTTGCAATATTTGAGTTGGAAATAAGTAAATTCCTACGCGTCTGCAAATAATCCCTACGCTTTATGATAATATACGTTAAAAAAAAACAAAGATTTGTTTTGGCTCTGTTTCTAAATTTAAAATATTATTATTTTTGAACACATTTTAACTCATGTCATGTTTGTAGCATGATGATGCACGATCTATATATAAAAATGCAACATAGAACCCTAGCTAATGGGGTAATAACACACTGATGTGTCACGCAATCAAATGAAGGGCTAACAAAAAATGACATTAACGTTGTTCACACCTGCTAACCCACAAAAATTATCTTTCCCTACAACCAAGTGAACCTACAATCGCCGGGGACATAACGAAGTCCCCAGGCCAAGAGGTTTAGCGGTGAGATTTCTATGAGATTGTTCTCCTACTCCAGCACAGATTGGCTTGTCGGGGTGACAATAATCTTCTGTACAGAAGGAGCGTCTGTAACATATAAGATAATCCTAATCAATGAAAAAACTCGCTGTGGGGACAGATATCATAGGGGTGACGTGAAAAAAAATCCAGACCGTTAGAACGTGGAGGAGCGGAAGGGCTCGTTTTTTTCAGGAAGTTAATTGTATACTGTAGCGTTTAGAAATCCGCTTGTAAAGAAATAATCAACTCTTTTTAAGTTCATCTTATATATTAAAACAGTGCTTTTCGAGGCACCCAAATAAGTTTTAAAATTAAAATAAATTAATTTATAGGTTCTATTTTTTTTTTTTACATAATTCAAATACAAATAAGTGTGATTACTTACGCGATACAGCCATGACATAAAATTTCAGACATTTTAATTAATACAAATTGTAGGTCACTGAATTTACTTAAATAGTTCGACTGTATTTGATGTTTCTCAAACTTTTTAATATGATGTAACGGAAGGAGTTTTTTTTTTCATTTCCCCAGGGACCGATGCACTATTTTACCTGCACTGACAATTTTTTCTGTCCTTTTTTTGGTAACTTCTTCGGACCTGCGGCGTATGGCCCACAGGCAAACACTTTAAGAAGCACTGCTCTATAAGTGTCTGGAACATTGCAACATTGTGACTAAAGTGATATACTTAAAGTCATTGTCTGTTACTCTCACATCTTATTCCCAAATTGAGTTCTGACATTAGTTTTTTGTTGTTTTTGTCTTCAAAAGTGACATTTAACATATCTGAAATCTTTGAAACTCTTTATCTGTTTATTTATAGAATTGGTTCGAAAAGTTTATTGAGAGTGAGTGTGAGATTTTTGATAACTATTATAAGTCAATCGTATGGTATTTAATTGAACTATTAACTTAAATATTTTTACAGTCATAAGCTGGTTATTAATCAACACTTCATAACAACAATAGTATACAGAAATGCAATAGCATGTTTGGTAATATTTTTTAATTAATTGAGAAATCCCAATTTTCAGAACTCGCATGGCAAATCGCCGCCTTAATTTAAATAATCTCCAAACAAACATTCACATCAATAAAAAAAAAAAAAAACTTTAATNCTGTTATCGATTAATTTAAATTTAATCGTTAACTTTTGTAAAATTACCGAATAATTAATCGATATTTTTATTAAAGCTGTTGAGAAGGGATGACCTCTACGTGGTTCGACAGATGAGTAGGGTTGTGGAGCAGACCACGACCTGAAACCAACGAACCCCTGGCTTGGACAGCCGAACGCCGATGTTAGGTGTTAGGTGCTAGTCATACATGATTACAGTCGCTTTACGGAACTTAGGCGAAGCATTTAGTTGCAATGCCGATAATGAAAACCAAAGTACCCGTTGAGGGTCGGGCTACTCCGAAGCGACCGTTTCGTCCCCCTCAATAAACTAGCAACGCTACTGAGCGGTGCCGGTTTAGGACCAGGAGCGCCAGTACGGAATAGCAAAAGGTACCGCAAGGAAACGCTGAGAAAACCTTCCGGTGGGGGTTAAACCCTAGGTAAGGCAGTGATGATCCCCAGCTTTGCGGCGATCCTAACCATTGAGACTCGTAAGCTTTGCCGGGGTGGCGCCAAAGTGATACTATGTTAATAGCCAGTCATAGTAGGGTATTTTATCCCTCCGTTGGGAGGCTTACTTAGTGGGAGGCGTTTTCGACCTATTTTTCTGAACGCCCAGGCGGCCGCTTGTAACAGCGACTGCTCCGGGGGGGGGGGGGGATTCAGCCTTTACTCCAATTTGGGGGCCAGAGGGCTGAGGGTGTTTTCCGGGAAGCCCCATGTAGAGATCAGGACTGCTGATTTTCTACCACATGTAGGATTAAAGCTAAAATAAGACATATGAAGTCATTAAACTTATAATTTCAAGGGAAGTAACAAAAACAGACATTTAAAAAAATTTAAATATAAGTAGTTCAATATAATTTCCATGAATTTAACGTTTGCTTTTGTTAATAAAGTAAAAACAATGCTTAATTTTTTATATCACTTGCCTTATAAAAAAAACTTAATTTAAAGTTAACACTTAAAATCAATATTTTTTAAATGGAGAAGTTTGTACGTAAAAAAGCAAACTATTATTAATGATTATTTATTGATTAATAAATTGGTACTGTCATTTAAAGTACGTACCTCAATTATAAACACTATTTAATCTATAAATTATAAATTTAATCGATAAATAGTTTACCGCTTAATCGAGAAATTAATCGATAACAGCCCAAATATATATTTAAATATGTATATATATATAATANCAGTTTGTCTCATAAAATATTGACGTGTTTTTCTTTTCTAGATTGATTTTTAAAAATGTGATTCCTTAGATCAGTTCCGAATATCGCGATTGTCACCATTATCCGGATTCGGCAAATTCATATGGCTGATTAGAAAAGTATACGGATATCAATTTAGTAAAGAATTTTTAAAAATTAAATTAAACTTATATTAATTAGTTTATAAACAGATTTATATATAAAGTATTTAAAAAAAAAACATAACAAGAAATTAGTAAAATTAACAAGAATTCTAGTGAACAATACAAAGTTTAAACGGAATTGTACAGGAAGAGGAAATAAAATATTAAAAACACTTACAGGTTAATCTGCAAAAAATTAACAATATGTAATTGGATTTAATTATTTATTTAGATTAAGGGGCCGTCTATAAATAACATCACACACCCGGGGGGGGGGGAGTTCTCCACATTTATGACAATGTGAGGCGAGGGGGAGGGGGGTGAAAAATGAGATGTCACGTCAAAACATGCTATTTGAAATCAAAGTTCAACTTAAAGATTTATTTCCCTACTATTTATTTTATTACGTTTTACATGGATTCACGCGTTTTACGATATTAAGAGTGCAGTCTTACACTAAAGTTCTACTAAAAGTACAACAACAAAAAAAAAAGAAAAAAAAAAAGATTTAAAACATGCTCATTTCCTAATAGAAAATACTGCATAAACATATACTACGTTGTTGACAAACATGCTATAGCTGATTCAACATCAGCAAATGTTAAACTTAATTATACGTAATTGTTACGTCACAGAAATAAATTAGTACTTATCTTTATTTTTCAATTTGTTTTTAGTTTAATAAACACTGTCAATATTAAGCAGCGAAATATTGAATTATTTTCAATTAACGATGTTGACGCTATCAAGACCAACTCTAACATCTGCAATGCTAAGCACTTTGCAATCAAGTTAAACAATAAATTTATAATATCTAACAATATAAACAAGTTAACACGCGTTGTCCATTGAAATCATTCAAATATATGCCAAATATATAAAAAGAATCAATTTCAATACCATAAAAATATATTAAGTTACAAAGTTACAAGTATAGCTATTACTTTACTACATAAGGTAACAATCTAAATTAGCCAACAGCATATTAAACTTGAATTGTCTGAATAAAATAACAGTTTTATTATGGTTCTAGGTAACGATTTTTTGTACATAACAATACACACTCATTACAACACTATTCGCTTGATACACACACTTCTTTGACCTTTGTTCAAGTACGTTCATATATTTCTTTGTAAAATGTTGATCGTTGACTTTGTCAGTGTAACAACGCCAATATCAGCTACTCTTCTTTTGTAGGATAATAAATAGTTTAATAAATAGTATTAAATACTTGATATAAAGTAGTAAAATACACCTTATTAGCTTTTACACTTAAATGCAAAGATATCCGGATCCGTAATTAGGATCCGGCAAATATTAGGGCCAAAGTTTCCGGATTTGGCAAATAGTAAAAACCATATCCGAATAATTCTTATATATATATATATAAATAT
>MUZC01000627.1:1801-14341 GCA_002072015.1 Radix auricularia | reverse complement strand
ATTTGTTCTAACTTATCAATATTTTCTTTGGTGGATGGGTCCCATACTGAAGATGCATATTCTAGTATAGGTCTCACCAGGGTGAGATAGCATTTTAGTTTTATATCTTTGTTACATTTGTAAAAGTTTCTTTTTATAAAGCCTAAGGTTTTGTTTGATTTTTTAATAACTTCATTGACATGGGGATTCCAAGATAGTTTCTCATTTATTATGACTCCTAAGTATTTCGCATCTTTAGTTTGGGTTAGTTCTTTTCCATGAATGAAATATTTTGAATTTATTTGTTTCTTTTTCTTTGTTACTCTTAGCAGTTGACATTTTTCTGGGCGGAAGGACATACTCCAGTTAGTTTCCCATTTTATTAATTCATCTAAGTCTTTTTGTAAAATTTTGCTATCTTGTTCTGACTTGATTGTTCTATAGATTATACAATCATCAGCAAATAACCTAACTTTAGTTCCTGTTGAGATATTGTTGGGTAAGTCATTTATATAAATTAAAAATAGTAAGGGACCTAGGACAGTTCCTTGTGGAACTCCTGAGTTAACCTTTATTGGTGTAGATTTAGAACCATTAATTATTACAGTTTGCTCCCTACCCAATAGGAAATCTTGGATCCAGTGATGTAAGGGACCTGAGATTCCAAAGTATTTAAGTTTTTTGAGTAAACTAAGGTGGTGAACTTTGTCGAATGCTTTTGAGAAGTCTAGTAATATTGTATCTATTTGATCATTATTATCTAAGCCTTTTGATAGATCGTCTATTAGGCCTATCAATTGTGTTTCACATGATCTGTTCTTTCTAAAGCCATGTTGGTGTGGGCATAGGGCATTATATTTTTCAAGGTGGTTAACTATTCTGCTATATATTATGTGTTCCAGTAATTTACATGTGATACTAGTAAGTGATACAGGTCTGTAATTACCAGGGTCTGACTTATCACCTTTCTTAAAGAGCGGCGTTACATAGGCTAATTTACAATCCTCGGGCACTTTACCCTGGTTTAGAGAGGCTTGAAAAAGAACTACAAGGATTGGGGACAGTTCATTGCTTAATTCTTTTAATAACCTGGCAGGTAATTCATCTGGGCCTGTAGCTTTGTTTATTTTTAAGTTTTTTAGGAGTGAATGTATACCTATCTCATCTACAGTTATGTTACCTATTTCTTCCAATTTATTTAAATTTATTGAAATTTCCTTGTCGCCTGAGGCAGAAAATGATGATGCAAAATATTTGTTAAGGATATTAGCTTTATTTTCATTATCATTATAGGTTTTATTATTTGAGCCTTTTAGTGTGGCTATACCTGAAGGCTCAATTTTTTTAGATTTGATAAAGGACCATAAGTTTTTATTGTTATCTTTAGTTATCACATTGTTTATATAATTATTTTGGAGGTTACGGCTAAATTTCTGTGTCAGGTGCTTAATTTTTAAGTATTTTTTGTGTATCCTTTCTAAATTGGTAGCCTTAAATTTCTTAAATAAATTCTCCTTTAGTTTGCAATACTTTTTTAATTTAAAATTGAACCAGCATTTATTAATTCTATTTGAAGTTATTTTAGTTGGAACATTCTGATCCATTATGGTTTTTAGATTTGTTTTTAATGCTTCTACCTATACGGGAGATAGGAGAATTTGTGATTTTTAGTTTTTATATCTCTCATACGAAGAACAAAACTATATTAGGGCCTCGACCCCCATAGAGAGACAATTTAAATATTTTTTCGCCGGTTACCATTGCGGATGTCAACTCAACAATTTCCTAAAATTGTATGCATCTGCCTACTCTGGAAAAAAGAGAATTAGTAATTTTCAGTTTTACATTGTCCATAAAAGAAAAATTGTTGTTTTTTTGCCTACGGCCCTATTTAAGCGGACATTTTAAACGAAACCTTTATCCCCGTAATTTTGTGTACGTATACTAATTTCACGTTATTTTGTTGGGTGCTTTTGTTGATACAGCAGATTTAAGGAAAAAAATACACTTAGGCCCCAGCCCCATACGTTACCATTAAAGAAGTGTACTCAACTTTCAAAATTTAATGCTTCTACATAATCGGAATTAGGAGAATTAGTGATTTTTAATTTTTATAAAGCCCGTATTAGATAAAAAGTGTTTTTGGGCCCCCGGCCCGACATGAGCAGGACTTATTAATGTCGTATTTATTATATATTTTTGTGAGAGCCTCCTAAACAACTTCCCAAAAGTTTTACGTTTGTACCTACACGGAAAATTGGAAAATTGGTGATTTTAAATTTTTATATAGTTTCTTTCATTAAAAAACTATATTTTGGCCCTCGGCATCTGAAAGGGATTATTCAAATATAATGTCGCCTGTTTCTACTACGGGCGTGCAATCAACAGTTTCCTAACATTTCATGCTTCTGCCTACTCGGGGAATAGGAGAATTAGTCATTTTCAATTTGTATATAGCCCATCAAAATAAAAGACTCTTTTGCTCCCGGCCCCACATGAGATAGAAATTTCAACGAAATCTATTTAAGAACCTTCATCATGAAATGTTGTGAAATTGTACTAATTTTCATGTTATTTCGTTTTCTGGATTTTGTCAATTTAGCTCATTTACGAAAAGTAAATTTGGGACCAAGGCCCCCTATAACATACAATTTTAAATGTGTTTTCGCCATTATTGGCGGGAGTTTGTTCAATAACTTCCACAAGTTTTATGCTTCTACCTACACGGAAATAGGAGGATTAGTTATTTTAAATTTTTGTAAAGATCATTTTGTGAAAAAAATTATTTCAGCCCCTGGACCTCAGAAAAAGATAATTTAAATATATTTTTGCCTGTTATCATTGCGGAAATGTAATAAACATATTCTTAAATTTCATGCTTCTGGCTACTCGGGAAATATGTGAATTAGTTATTTTCTATTTTTATATACCTCAAATAACGGAATAAAATGTATTTGGGCCCCCGTTCCCCATAAGTGGGAATTTAGGAAACGATATCCATTATAGTCGGGTTAGTGTGCTCAAGATCTTCCAACATTTTCATGGTTTTACCTACACGGTAAATTTGAGAATTGGTGATAAGTGAGTTTTTATTATCAGAATAAACTACATTAGGGCCCTGGCCCCCAATGAGTGGGAATTTTAAAATTCTATTTCGCAAATTCGCGTTGGGAGAGTGAACTTAAAAACTTCATAAAGTTTCGTTCTTATACTTACACTGGAAATAGTAGAATGGGTGATTTCAGTCTTTAAATAGCGTAAATATATTAGTAAAAAAAAACAATTAGGCCCCCGGCTCCCAGGAAGTTATAATTTAAATATAGTTTTACCTGTTATTACTGCGGGCGTGTACTCAACAATTTCATAAAATGTCATGCTTCTACCTAATCAGAAATAGGAGAATTAGTAATTTTCAATTTTTATATAGCCCATCTTAGTAAAATACGTTTTTTTGGCCCCCGGACTCACGTGAGCGGGAAACTTAAACAAAACCTTCTTAGGAAGCTTCATCTTCTGTGTACGTGTACTAAATTAAATAATATTTCGTTATCTGGATTTTGTTATAACAGCTTATTTAGGAAAAAGTACATTTGGGCGCTCGGTACCCCATGAGTGAGAATTTTATTATTTTTTTCGCCATTATAGCCAGAAGAGACTGTTCAATATTTTCCAAAAGTTTTATGTTTTTATAGACACAGTTAATTGAAGAATTATTGATGAGTTTGTTTCTAATATAAGAAAAAAGAACATATTGGCCCCAGGCCCCCCATGAGTTGGAAGTTTAAAATTCTTCGCACAAAATGTCGTCGGGGTAGAGTATTTAACAACTTGTCAAAGTTTCATGCTTCTACCTTTCCGTAAAATTTAAGAATTAGTGATTTTCAGATTTTATAAAAAAGTTTATATTAGGAAAAAAACTACATTTTGGCCCAATCCCCCAGAAAGAGGTAATTTAAATATATTTTTGCCTTTTACCATTGCGAAAGTGTACTCAACAATTTCCTAAAATTGTATGCTTCTGCCTCCTCGAGAAATAGGAAAATTGATGATTTTCGTTTTTTATATAGCTCCAAGAAGGAAAAAAAGTGTTTCGGCCCCCGGCGCCCATGAGTGTGAATTCATAGAACGAAATCTCTTTAAACCAATCCACATATGATTGTGCTCACGTTTACCAAATTTCACTTTACTGGGTAGTCTGGATCTTGAGTTATTAGGGAACAGACAGACAGTCAGACAGACAGACAACTAATGCGTCTTATATATTTATAAATGTACTAGGGCAGTGGTTCTTAACCTTGCTCCGCGGATCAGTGGTGCTCCGCGAGGTAGTTGCGAATGCTCCGCGAAATTATGAAACTCAAAATGTAATGTTTACTCACTTACTCTATCTGATTGAGCTGAACAAATGCTTATAATAGATATTCCGAAGGGGAAAAATCGGCCTTTTTTACCTATTTTAACTGTTTTTTAAAATCAAGTGAAAGCTTGGCTTTTAACCTAATTTTTGTTGTAACATCAAATCGGTGTGTAAATTTCACTCGGATTTCCGCCGTTGAGAACAATGCTACCCACAAATGAAATTGTTTGACTAATCCTAACCCTCACCCTAACCCTACTAACATGGCAGCGTAAAGCTTGCTTGCCCGGCGAAAGTAGGTCAGTGGAACTTAAATAGGAGCTGTCTTTGAGCTTACCGAACGTTCGACAGGACAAGATGTCTTTGATTATATTTCTTCCTATTTCAAACAATTCAATATATCATGGAAGTAGTGTGCGGGAATCGTACGGATGGTGCTTCATCAATAGTACTCTCATTAAAAGGGTTTTTTACTCTCGCCAAGAAAATAAACGCCAATGTTATATCTACTCACTGGTTTTTGCACAGAGAATCTCTAGTGTCCAAAACATAATCAGTAGCATTAAAACCTCTGCTAGACAAAGTTGTAAAAATGGTAAACTTTATTAAATTGAGACCTTAAAAAATACGCGTCTTTAAAAATCTTTGCATCTCTTTGGAAGCCAAGTACAAAACTTTGCTTTTTAATTCTGAAGTGAGATGATTATCCAAAGGAAACGTGTTACGTCGTTTCTTAGAACTAAATAATGAATTGATGACCTTTTTCAAAAAAATGAAAGTATGGATAATTCTGTGGAATATCTTCAAAATGACATTTGGTATGCTAAATTGGCATATTTAGCTGATATTTTTTATTATTTAAATTGTGTTAATACCAGCTTTCAAGGAAGAAAAGAAAATTTTTTAACATCGACAGAGAAATCGACAGCCATTCGGAAAATAAGTTTGTTTTTTTTTATTTGAAAACTCGTTTGTAGGAGAAAAGCAAAGTAGATATCTTTCCTTCTCTTAATGATAACACTACCGACGAAATTATTTCAGCAGTAACAGAGCATTTAACTTTATCAGAAGAAAAGATTGAATTTTATTATCAATAAACGTAGAAACATATGACTGGATACGTAATCACTTTGCTACGGTTGATACATCAAATAGTAAGTTGTCATACCAAGAAGAAGAAGAATTAATCAACCTATCATCGGATCGTACTCTTAAAAAAAAAAATTTCCGAAATGGTTCTGGAGGATTTTTTGATCTATGTGCAAGAAGAATACTCAGCTCTCTCCATGAAGGCACTTAAAATCTTGTTGCAATTTTCAACATCATATTTGTGTGAACTCAGTTTCTCGATAGTCACCAACATAAAAACTAAAATAAGAGCAACATTTACTAATGTGGATGAAGAATTGAGAGTAGCTATTTCTAAAGTTAGGACTAATATCACTGAAATTTGTAAACACTGTCAAGCTCGGTTTTCACATTATTTTTTAATATATTTTTCTAAATTAAATTTTACTTAATGTTATTTTTTAACTCATTAAATTTATGTTTATCGAAAAATTGTTTGTCATGTTATAATTTTAAACTCTTAAGTTATAATGTTTATTTTCAATAAAAGTCTTACGTATGTGTATTTGTTTGTTTTTAACACCTTGATTTTTGGCGCTCCCCAAATTTTTGTCACGATCAAAAGTGCTCCTCGAATTCAAAAGGTTAAGAACCTCTGTACTAGGGTATAACCCGTCAAAAATGACGGACATTTTACAAATAAATATATATTACAGCTTCAATCTCTTTATTTTTAACAAACGTTCATCAGAAAAAAAAATATATTGATATAATATGATAATTAGTGTATGTATGTATGTTTGTCCTTTATAGCTCACTAAACCATTAATCCGATCACGATTAAAATGTAGTATGCTTCCGGGATAGTTTGTGTGAAAACACATTTTAACACTAATGTGGGACAGAAGGCTCTTAATGTATTTTTTTCTTACATGAGCTATATTCAAATTCGTTTGTTTTAGGTAGTTGCAAAATAAATGGATCTTGACCAATCTTAGCACAAATATATTGTACAACCCATATTAAAATAACATACTGCGTTCAACCCCTAATGTCCATTCCTTTTGGGGTGGGGGTCCAAAATCTTTATTTTCGTAATCATTTAACACTTCATTCCATTCTGATTTTAAACAACCTTGAAATATATTGAAAAAAACATATATATCACGATTTAGATTGAAATAAACAGGTATTTTAAAGTTAATATATTGCACCGATTGGGCCTGGGTGCCCTTAATATTGTTTTTTCCTCTATGAGATGTATACAAATTGTTTAAGTGTTAACGACTGAAAAAATGAATGTGTCTTAACCAAACGTGTTGTATAACGACCTTCATAGCCCATTTTAAAATTCTATGATAAATTGAGTCTTTAATCTTTATCTCCTCGGGCCGGGGGCCCTGATTCTCTTTTCGTAAACGTTTAATATTTTATTTCCCATTTTGTGATATAGTCTCAACAAATGTAGCTAATTTATTAAATATAATCATAATTTAAATGAACAAATGTTTCATAATATACATCTTGCACCTACTGGGCCAGGGGACCATTCATGTCATGATTTGCTTATGTATATAAATCTGTTTTTATATAAATCAATGTATGTATTTATGTTAGTCCATTAAAGCTGACTAAACCATTCATCCGATCAAGATGAAACTTTAGGAAATGGTTGGTTGCTCTTACGGAATGATTTATGTGAAAAATAAATTTGAACATTGACATTCATGGTGGACGGCGGCCCCAATTTTTTTCCATTTTTATAAGTTATATACAAATTAGTTCAAGCGTTTGCTATGGTAAATGAATGGATCTGGACCAAATTTTATACATAAATACTTTATAGCCTATATTAAAATACAATACGGTGTTGAACACCTAATGTTAATTGCTATGGGGCTGGGAGTCCAAATCATTATTTTAATAAGCGTTAAAGTTAAAGACTTTATTTTTGCCTATATTAAATATATACATTTTTAAAGCATTAACAACATTGGAAAATGGATAGATCGTAACCAAACTTGGTGTAAAATAACTTGATATTCCATATATAAATTATATAGGACATTGGATACAATTTCTAATGTTTACCATTTCGGGCCGGTGGCCCTGCTTCTTTTTTCTAAAACGTTTAAGATTTTAATCCCATTTTTGTGCCATTGTCTCGAAAAATATCGATAATACGTTAAATATGATCCAATTTGAAATGAACAAATGCTTTAAAATTTACATCTTGAACCAATGTCATTATTTATATAGATATATAAAAATGAAAAAAAGTATGTGTGTTTGAGTGTGTAAACATGTCTTTTATAAACCATGCATCCTATCGCCATGAAACATTTGGAGATAGTTTAGTACGCTCCCTGGATGATTACTGGCAGCATTATTTTTTATATTTGAACAATAATATTAACGCAATAATCTTCTGTACAGAAGGAGCGTCTGTAACATATAAGATAAGAAGATATTTAACACTCATTATGGGCCGGGTGCCCAAAATGTAAATTTTTGCTCACATGAGCTATAAAAATAGTTTAAGTGTTAGCTACTGTGTAAATTGATGGACTTTATTCAAAAAAAGTATATAAATTTTAACAGCTATTTATAAAATACTATAAGGCACTGAAGTATTAATGATCATCCCTTCACGGCCGATTATTAATAATCTCGATAAAAAATGACAAATACATCCTAGATCTAAATTGTGAAGTTTAAAAATGAAAAAGTGTTTTCATTTTTCACTTTTCACTAAATGGGACCCTAATTTTGTATATTTTTTTTTATAACATGAGCTATACACAAATAATGTTAAGTGTTTGCTACTATGTATAGGAAGGGATCTGAACACAAATTTGTATACAGAAACTTGATAGCAAATATTAAAAGGTTGTAGGGCACTGAAAAGAAGAAAAAAAGTAGCTATATACAAATATGATTAACAAAGAACAATTTATTTGGCATAAAACTTTTGAAGTAAAACTTATCACAAGTATCCACAGTCAATCGAATATACAATTTTATATACACGTTTTCATTTTCTTCAGGTCTGCACCCTTTCCAGTTATATATTAAAATAAACGTTTTTTAAGTTCAAAATTAGTCTAAGATGCATTAAAATATTACATGTAAATGACAAACAAACAAACACATTGGGCGGTAGAGTATAAAAGAAAAACAAACGCTAAACTGAAGCATTACCGAATAGGTTTCTTACATATTATTTTATAACACACAATTAATTGTTTTATTTTTTAAATTTAATCATTGTTACTGAGATGGATGCAACGTACGACAGGTCTGCTAGAGTTATATAAAACATTCATTTATTTTATTATTTTTGTTTCACTCAATCACTTCCAAATTTAACAATTTTATGCGGACGTTCGAAAAGAATCATTTTTTGGTGCGCTGGTTTCTAAAATAGTAGCGTCATCGGGACATAAATTACGGAAGTTTTAAAAATAAATATTTTTCAGATTCAATCTCTTTATTTTGAACTTCTTCTTCTTATTCTTCGTTCTCAATATTGAATATTGAGTTTGCGTGTAACGAGTTTTGCGCCAATTGGCCCGTGGTCTCCGACTTCAGCCTACTGTATTTTCTGGATTTGCTTCCATAGCCAAGACCATCTGCAAGGCAGCACTTGTTTTTTGGCAACTGATGCAGCGTTCAAATGCCACGGATAAAGGTTCCACGCATTGTCCCGCCGCTTTTCTCCCATTTAGAGCTGGGTGGAACTCGGGGACGCCCAAGGCCCGGGAACGCATCCTTGGCTTCCCATGGATTTGAGCTCGTGACCGTCAAACGCTAGTCGAGCGCGCTTGCCACTCGACCACCATGGCCCCTTTATCTTGAACAATGATCATCAGAAAAAGAAAGTCAATACATTTAATATAAAAATTAATGTATGTATGTATGCTTGTCCGTTATAGCTAACTAAACCCTTTGTCCGATCACGATTGCCCAAAGTGTCAGTTATAGTAGTAATAATATATATAGAGGGAGTCACTTTCAATAACCACTAAGTGGAGTTCTTCGGGCAATGTCCTTTTGTGGTCGATATAGTAAAGCCCTGAAAATCCTACATGTGAAAAAAAATCAGGTGTCTCAATCCCGCACTTTTCATGGGGCTTCCCGGACACCCCCCTCAGCTCTCTGGTTTCCTAAGGGACGTAAAGGCCGAGAAGCCCCCCCCCCCGGATATTTCGCTTCTAGAAGTGGGTGCCTGGGCGTCCAGAACACTAGGTCAAAAACGCCTCCCACCAAGTTGACCCTCAAAGAGAGGGGTGGAATTTTCACTACTGTCACTCGCTATTCCTTCGGCGCCACCCCGGTAAAATTACGAGTCTCAACAGTTTGGACCGCCGCAATGCGCAATGCGGGGATCATCACTGCCCAAACTCGGTTTTAACCCCCACTGGAAGGTTTTCTCAGAGCTGGCGTCCAATGCGTTTCCTAGCGGTATCTTTTGCTAATCCGTGCTGGCGCTCCTGGCCCTAAACCGGTGTCACGAAATAAAGTCTCCCCCAAAATAAAGTCTCCCCCGGAGAGTTTATTTTAAAACAATTTCGCCCCCGGAGAAATTGTTTTAAAATGAAGTCTCCCCTGTTAAAATAAATCCTCCCCTTAATTATTTGAAATTATAAATAATTGTTTTATTAAACTTTATGACTTACAACATAATTTGTATTTGTTCTACATGCATTTGTGTATGATTATTGGGAATTTAACGATCTTAAGCTTAGTCAGGGGCGTAGCTATTTGTGGGTTTAGACATTGTATGCCCGTAAAGACACAAGTTGAGAGTTGTTGAATTGCCCAGAGTTATTAAAAAGAACAACAGACAATTGCACTGAAAAATAAAGATGATTAATTAATACTAGACCGTTGCATCGATGTCTTTCTTTACGTTTATAACACGAGTTAGAGTCAGGCTACACGCACACTCGCACGTTCGATACATGTGTGGCTCCATCGAGCAAACGCACTATTTTATTAGCGAATGCAGATTTTAAAGGGGTAAACAAAAATCACGTGACTTGACTTTGCAGCTGATCAAAATTTTAATGGCCGCCACTTTCTTCTAGTCTAGTCGAATTAGTATACATCAGTTCCTCTTAATGGACCCGAAAACAGAGATGAAACTGGATTATTCACAATGAAACAAATCATCAGTATACCAAATAGTCTTTCAAATCTATTAATACCTACGCGACGGCTTCACTTTAAAGGACACAATTTGAATCGGACAGATACTCTGATCATAGTTGTGAACATAGTGCTCAGCAGACTACTACTACTACTACAACTTACTACTAGAAAAAGAAATACTTTATTACTGATCACTGATTAAAAAAACAAGTTATCAAGACACTGCAAAATTATAAAGGTAAGTTAATAATTATTATATTATTTAAAATTATAACTTAATTTGTAAAGAAAAAATATATATTATTATTATATATATGTTATGATTTCATGTGGAATTAATTATAAATGAATGGTAATTCTGCAGTTTTGACACGTATAGTAATTCAAAGTCGTCGGAAACAGTGTATACAGTATAGAATAGTATATAATTATTATTTCACAGCAAGCAAAATTTAATATTCTCTTGAGAAATTACAATTACGTGTTTAATTTATTAAATGCATTATTGTATCTTGTATGTTAATAGCTCTTACAAATTACAGCGCTTTTTTGTAAGTGTTATTAATGTTTATGGCGCTTTTTAAAAAAAGAAATAAATATAATAGGACCAAAGTTAGGTTAGAAAAATTAAAGTTAGAACAAAATTTTTCAAAAATACTTAGATGAATTAAATAAAATGGGACACTAACGGGAGTATGTCTTTCCATCCAGAAAAGTCTCAACTGCTAAGAGAAACAAAGAAAAATAAAACAAATAAATTTAAATATTTCATTTATATGATTCTTGGAAAAGATTTAACCCAAACTAAAGAAGCGAACTACTTTAGAAGTCATAATAAATGAGAAGAGGTCTTGGAATCCCCATGATGCCATGGGCCATGTCAATGAAGTTATTAAAAAATCAAACAAAATCTTAGGTTTCATAAAAAGAAACTTTTTACAAATGTAAAATGTAATAAAGATATAAAACTAAAATGCTACCTCAACCTGGTGAGACCTATACTAGAATATGCATCTTCTGTATGGGACCCATTTACCAAAGAAAATATTAATAGGCTAGAACAAATTCAAAAATGAGCTGTCATATTCATTAATGGAGAATATTCAAAACTGGCAACAGTAACACCATTAGTTAAATCATTAAACCTTGAAACACGAGAGGATAGAAGAACCAAGAATAAATTAGTAATTACACAATTAATTCTAATTTAGAAATACTACACAAAGATAACTAAATACATCCCTCATAAAGATAAAAACACCTTTCTTATTCCGTATGCAAGAACAAACACATACAGTAATACAATTACAAGTTTTTGTTCTTCCCATCCGGAATTCGGGCGTGAAAAGGGTTGCCTGAGGAAACCAGGAAAGCCAACACTTTATCATCATTTAAAACTCTAGTAAGAATACAGGACTAAACACAAACCATAGAAATACATAGGACGCAATAATCTTTTTACAGAAGGAGCGTCTGTAACATATAAGATAAGATAATAGTAAAAGCTAATGTGGTAACTGTAATTGTAATGCAGCCATTGTGTTTATTTACTCACCCTACTTACAGGGTTGTCACAGTAAGATGCCAAATGAAATTTGTCTCACTATCAAACAAACAAAAGAAGAATCTAAGATCTAGTAACGAAATAAAAAGTGAAATTTTCTTTTGATCTTCTAAGAATATTAAAATAGATGAATAATATATTTTTCAAAATATCTCCATTCAGTAAACTTATTTTAGCAAGGCTAAAAAATATAGCTAGCAGCAGGGGCGTCGCTAGGGTTGGTGTCACCCGGGGCGGTAGCTCATGGTGTCACCCCTTCAGGGGGCGTCCATAAATGACGTCACGCGACGTTGCCGATTTCCCCCCCCCCGCGTCATATGTTGTCACAAAAACTTAGACCCCACCCCTTTTTTCGACATGACGTCACAAAGCTTTGAAAAAAAAAAACTCCGTATCTTCTAAATGAGAATTATTCATG
>MUZC01000626.1:212344-240998 GCA_002072015.1 Radix auricularia | reverse complement strand
AGGATATTATAATTATTGATCTAAAAAACTCTTCCACCTGTAGGATATTATAATTATTGATCTAAAAAACAAATAAATCGGAGGGAATGCCCACAAAACCTTGGATTAGTCACCAAAACTTATTCATAAATCACTTTCTTTCATTTTGCATCGGAAGAAATTTTTAATTTAATTATTAGCTACTTTTACAGCAATTGAAATAAAAAGATTTTTTAATTAATTTTTAGATTATAATATGCTGATATAATAAAATAATGACGTCAGTTCCAACCAATAAGATAAAATAATGACGTCAGTTCCAACCAATAAGATAAAATAATGACATGTTCCAACAAATAAGATAAAATAATGAGGTCAGTTCCAACTAATAAGATAACATAATGATACTTGTTGATACTAATAAGATACAAGATGCATGAAGGCATTCAGTGACTCAAACAATTAATTAAAGCATGTTTTACAATGTAACTAAACTGATAAAATACAAAATAAAGTCTTTAAGATAAACTGGAGTAAAGAAGTAAAGCTAAACAACATTTCAAATACTTGATGGTAAACTTACGGGAAAATCACTGGGCTTATTCTGACCAGTCAATACAGTTAGTGTGTTGGTCTAATACAATACTGGGGGCAACAATACAGTTAGTGTGTCAGTCTAATACAATACTGGGGGCAACAATGAACCAACCACCAGTTTCCCATGATAAGAATTTTATTTAAATTTAAAGCCATGTTTCTTCCCTCGTGTAAAATCCCCTGTTAATAATGTTAACAAAATACCTGTAATCTAAGCAGGTTAATGTAAAAATAATGTGACATGAAGTGTAAACAAAACACATGTAATCCAGGCAGGTAAAAGTTAAAAGCAAATGTTAACATAATGTGACATTTAATGTTAACAAAACACCTGTAATCCAGGCAGGTAAAAGTTAAAAGCAAATGTTATCATAGTGTGACATGAAGTGTTAACAAAACACCTGTAATCCAGTTAGGTAAAAGTCAAAAGCAAATGTTAACATATTGTGACATGTAATGTTAACAAAACACCTGGAATCCAGGTATGTAAAAGTCAAAAGCAAATGTTAACATAATGTGACATGTAATGTTAAGATAGTGTGACATGTAATGATGAACTCAAAGTCTCACACATTCAAATATCCAACGACAGAACATTGCCCAAGGACAGAACATTGCCCAAGGACAGAACATTGCCCAAGGACAGAACATTGCCCAAGGACAACACCATGCCAGAAACCAAATTTTAGACTAGAACTAGAATCCATCCAAAGATCCATCCAAAGATCCATCACAAGACCAATCAATCATCAAGTCAAGAATGTCCAGCTGGCTAGAATTGTAATGTAAGGCTGTTGGAACAACATAAACATTGATTCCAGGCAATACAAACATGAACGTTCCATCACCATCAAGCATACAAACATGAACGCTCCATCACCATCAAGCATACAAACATGAACGTTCCATCACCATCAAGCATACAAACATGAACGTTCCATCACCATCAAGCATACAAACATGAACGTTCCATCTCCATCAAGCATACAAACATGAACGTTCCATCACCATCAAGCATACAAACATGAACGTTCCATCACCATCAAAAATTAAATGGAAAAGACGTAAACAAGGTAATGGTTAGCCTGACTGGATGTTAAAAAAACAGCAAACATTTCGGCAAAGAGCCTTTTTCAACAAACATACAATACACAAATAAAACGAATATAAAAATAAATAATAAAATGAAGAAACTTAGCTGCGGTGAAATCCACTTTCTTCGATTCTTTGGATTTCACCGCAGCTAAGTTTCTTAATTTTTTTTTTTCGTTTTATTTGTGTATTGTATGTTTGCTGAAAAGGGCTCTTTACCGAAACGTTCGCTGTTTTGTTACGTCCTGTCAGGCTAACCCTTACCTTGTTTATGTCTTTTCCATTTAATTTTTGCAGTACTACCCCTTATTTTGTTTACATCACCATCAAGCATATTCTTGTACTAATATTTAAAAACACAGCTGAAAACTTTGATGCCATTTAGCACAGTGCAACATTATGTCAGTTAAAGTATTAAGCAGGGGTGGGGGGGAGGGAGGGGGAGAAGATTCAATAAACATGTCCAAATTGTGCTTTTTTAAAAATGAGTATTTGAATCAATTGATTTTGTTCAAGATTGAAAACACAAAAATATCCCATAATCTAATATAGACAAGTTAACGAAGTTTATTTATAGCTTTTATGGAGTGAGCAGTGTCAGAATGTGTAACAAAGTTCTATTTATAGCTTTTATGGAGTGAGCAGTGTCAGAATGTGTAACAAAGTTCTATTTATAGCTGTTATGGAGTGAGTAGTGTCAGAGTGTGTAACATAGTTCTATTTATAGCTGTTATGGAGTGAGTAGTGTCAGAATGTGTAACAAAGTTCTATTTATAGCTGTTATGGAGTGAGTAGTGTCAGAATGTGTAACAAAGCTTGACATTTTATTACACAAGTGATTAGCACTTTATGAAACATTTTACAAGACAATCAGTCAATCAATAAACATTGGAATAATTCAAGCAAAAAAGAAAACTATAATGAAATATTTTAATGGTGAGGGGTTGGCCTCTACGTGGCTCAAAGACCAGTAGGGTTGGCCTCTATGTGGCTCGACAGACAAGTAGGGTTATGAATCTTGCTGCAACCCTAAACATAGAACTCCTGACAGGCAATGCCGAAGTCCGATGTGTTAGGTGCTAGTCACATGTGATTATAGTAGCTGTGAGAATCTTAGGCAGAGCATTATATACTATGGCGATGATGAAAACCACAGTACCCGTTGAGGGTCGGGTTAATCAAAATCGACCGCTTCGCCGCCCCCCCCCTCAATTTACTTGCAACGCCATTGAGCGGTGCCGGTTCAGGGCCAGGAGCGCAAGTACAGATTATCAAAAGGTACCACGAAGAACGCATCAGACGCCAACTCTGAGGAAACCTTCCGGTGGGGGTCACACCCTATGTAGGTCATTGATAACCCCTCCCCCCACTCTGCTTCGTGGCAGTCCGTACCATAGAGACTCATATGCTCAGCCGGCATGGCACCGAAGTGGTAGCGAGTCAAAGTAGGGAAAATTCCCCCCAGATAGAAGACCCATGAAGAGCATTAGGTTTGGGGCTGCTGATTTTCTTCCACTTGTAGGATATTCAAGGAGAGGGCACAGATTGAAAGTTCGTAGGCCAGATTTTTGTGTGTTACAGTTCTGCCCTTTTGTTGCAGCTCAGTGAAGATAAGATCCTGGAATGTATGACCTAGAACTTTGCTTTCTTTGTTAATTGATGTTAGCAAAATTCGTCTTTCAATCCTTTCCATGACACAAGAAAAACTTTGGTAACAGATTATCAACAACAAGGGCACACCAACAGAGAATAAGTATTAACGGTGTGTTACCTTTCTCAAGGCAAATTGTTTATTTTTTGTTACTTTTAAAAAAAGCTCTAAAATAAAATGTCAAATTGCATAACTCCAGATGGGTCTAATGGTTAAAAGCTGTATGTAAATGTAAGAAATGACATAATTTATTACATGTAACAAATGACATAAATTAGAACATGTAACAAATGACATCATTTATTACATGTAACAAATCTTATCTTATATTAGATATACAGACGCTCCTTCTATGCAGAAGATAATTGCGTCCACAGACCATGAGAGATGATCTGTTGGCAAGTGATGCAGCGGTCACAGGCCACGGCTATAGGGGTTCCACTCATTACCCCAGCCGCCTAACTATTGTCTAGTTAGGTACCCATTCGGAGCTGGGTGACTCGGGGACTCCTCAGGCCCCGAGAACAAATCCTCTCCTTCGTGTGGATTCGAACTCGTGACCATCGGTATGACAGTCGAGAGCGCTACCTCTCGACCACCACATCCCATATAATTTATTACATGTAACAAATGACATCATTTATTACATGTAACAAATGACATAAATTATAACATGTAACAAATGACATCATTTATTACATGTAACAAATGTCAGCCCTTACAAATCAAATGTAGCCTCTTATTTCATGTAAGAGACTCAACAATAAATTCAGAAGTGCTTGAGAAATGCATGGTCCTTGACAGCTAGTTGTGGCGTATGGTCTGATGAGGCAACTTGTGGAGTATGGTCTGATGAGGCAACTTGTGGAGTATGGTATTGAGGCAACATGGAGTATTGTCTCATGATGCAAGTTATGGAGTATGGTCTCATGAGGCAACTTGTGAAGTATGGTCTCACGAGGCAACTTGTGGAGTATGGTCTCATGAGGCAACTTGGAGTATGGTCTCAAGAGGCAACTTGTGGCGTATGGTCTCATGAGGCAACTTGGAGTATGGTCTCATGAGGCAACTTCTGGAGTATAGTCTCATGAGGCAAGTTGTGGCGTGTAGCTTCATGAGGCAAGTTGTGGAGTATGGTCTCATGAGGCAAGTTGTGGCATGTGGTCTCATGAGGCAACTTCTGGAGTATGGTCTCATGAGGCAAATTGTGGAGTATGGTCTCATGAGGCAAGTTGTGGCATGTGGTCTCATGAGGCAACTTCTGGAGTATGGTCTCATGAGGCAAGTTGTGGCATGTGGTCTCATGAGGCAACTTGTGGAGTATGGTCTCATGTGGCAACTTGTGGGGTATGGTCTCATGAGGCAACTTGTGGCATGTGGTCTCATGAGGCAACTTATGGAGTATGGTCTCATGAGGCAACTTGTGGAGTATGGTCTCATGAGGCAACTTGTGGAGTATGGTCTCATGAGGCAAGTTGTGGACTATGGTCTCATGAGTCAACATGGAGTATGGTCTCATGAGGCAATTTGGAGTATAGTCTCATGAGGCAACTTGTGGAGTGTCTCAGCTAAGAGGCAACTTACCCATCAGAGTCTCAGTGTGATATTGGGCGGGTGTGGCACCACTAAAGTTTGTATACAGATTCTATTCCAATAAGGAGTTGACCCACAACAATCCCAGGTCTTTCTGTGGGACCTGTCATTGGTGTCACTCAGACTGAGTGGTCATGTTACTTGAGTGAGTAGTTGAGTTGTTCAGGCTGTGCAGCAGACTCAGTTTTGTCTTTAGCTTGGCTAAAAAAGAAAAAAAATTTTTTTTTCATATTTTAAGTATTTAAAATATATCTGACTAGCCCTGTCAACGGGTACCAGGGACCCGGGTACCCGTTGCCGAGCAATTACCCGGGTAGTAAAATGGCGCTCGGGTACCCGTGAAAATGTTACTTTACCACCAGTGTTTAAACTGTGGCTTTTCTGTGTTCTGATTTCGGCTTGCTAATAATTTATCAAATAAAAAAACTTTTCGTTTGAAATAAATTCTGTGAAATATGTATTAACATGAAAATGCTTAAAAAGAAATAAGTGTTAAAGGGAAATAAAACTACAAAGTATTTTGATACACTTTTTTCCCCAGGAACATGAATCAAAAATCTTTTAACCCTTTACTTAGCAGAATTTTTTCCACTTTCATCCTCCAAACGGGCAAGATTTGTTTCCAATTATAGAGATATTTTGGGGTACGTCAGTAAAAACTCTATATCTTAAGTTTAAGTGCAAATATTTAAATGAAATAAAATGAAAATTAAACAAAAATGAATTCTCTTTTGATTATTTACCTTTTTATACTTGTCACGTCTTGTTTTTTTTTATTAATCCATGTCTTCCCAAAAAAGTCCCACTTACGTTTTTAAGCAGTCCAAACAAGCACTATTGACACTATTTACAAGCACAAATATCAAACTTTGGACAGGTACCCGGGAAGCATTTTTCAACAATACTGACAGCCCTATATCTAAGAGGAGAAATCATGTCCTAAAAGTTATCAGATGTTAAAATAAGTTTTTGTCCATGTCCATTAGTCCAGTGCTACTCAAAGTGGTGCCAACTCTTAACTGAGTCTATGCAGAAGGATAATTGCGTCCACAGACCATGAGAGATGATCTGTTGGCAAGTGATGCAGCGGTCACAGGCCACGGCTATAGGGGTTCCACTCATTACCCCAGCCGCCTAACTATTGTCTAGTTAGGTACCCATTCGGAGCTGGGTGACTCGGGGACTCCTCAGGCCCCGAGAACAAATCCTCACCTTCGTGTGGATTCGAACTCGTGACCATCGGTATGACAGTCGAGAGCGCTACCTCTCGACCACCACGTCCCACAAAGTGGTGCCAACCCTTACCTTTTAAACTGTATTTCTATATGGCTCCATGCATAGTCTTCCTCTTCCAGATATTTGAATATCATCTCATCATTGTTCATCACTTTGGTACTGCCATCACATGTCACCAACACCATCACTAGTTCTGATGTGGGGCTCAGCAAAAACTGTACACAGATTCTCTCAAGTTCCTACAATAATAAATATTATTCAACTGTACTTACCAAATGAGAACTGTAATAAACATGGACTACACACATACAAATGGGCGCGGTGGTCTAGTGGTAGCACGCTGTACTGTCAAACCAAGGCAAAAGAGAGTCAGGGGTTCTAGCCTTGATGCTGGCAAGGCCAGCCGGGTATTGTGCTAGCCACACAATCCCTTGTTTGTCAGCGGTGGCTCAATGAAACTTGTGAACACTACATCACTTGCCATATAGTCGGTCATGGCCTGAAAAGTTTTTTTTTTTTTTGGTGTAATATAACCTTGTGGTCGTAGGGGGTTCTAATGTTTCCATTAGAGCTTTTTCTAGGCTTTGTATACCGGGGCAGTGCCCAACTCCTCTCCTGGTCAGCGGAGGACTTTTTAGCAATAATCATTCATCAACATTTCTATTGTGGCTTTAACACACACACCTCAGCTAGTGAGGCGAGTGCACTATTGACTTCACTATCCAGCCAGTATCTCGGCCAAAATTCAGACCTTCAAGATAAAATGTCTTCCCGGTTTCAGACTTTAATAATTTAGTAATCAATGTGTCAACAAAATCAGTTTTTTTAAATAAAATATTTCCTCTTTAAAGAATTAAAATAAACAGCTGTGTGCATTTCCATCAAGAATTCCATAAAAGAATTATAGTTATTAATAAACTTAGCATTTATTTGATTTATAGGTAATAATTATATTAGAATATATAGGTAATAAAGTTAATAGTTTCAAAGCTAAATATTCTTTGTTAGTTAAAGAAATAATAAATAAATTATCTAGGGCTGCGGAAATTACCGATTAATTTCTCGATTAATCGGTAAAATAGTATTTCGATTAAAATTATTTTAATCGATAAAATACTAATTAAATTTAAAGAAAATGTTTGTTTTTTTAAATTTGCGATTTATTAATAAATAATTAATTATTAAATAATTAACAATAGTTTGGTTCTTTTTTACGTACAAACTTCTCCATTTAAAAGTGGTTGTTTAATGTGTAAACTTTAAAATAGCCTGTTTTATAAGGAAAATAAAATTATATTTTAAAAAACTTTGTTTTTACTTAATTAACAATAACAAAATTTAAATTCATTGACATTATATTGAACTACTTATATTTAAATATATCTCCTAACAATATTATATTTTTAAAATTAAATTAAATACTTAAGTTATGGGCATTTTAAAAAATTCCCTACAAAATATGATGGAAAACGTCATAGTCATAGCGAAAAGAGGTTATTAGGTCTTAGAAACAAATTCATAACTTTTGAACATTGTGGGATAAAAAGATGATCTCTAAATTTTTGTTAGTCATCAAACAATGTTTATATAGCTGTATTACTTTAATATTTTAAAATTAATTTGAAATTTTCATCCAAATCCCTAAGCTTTAATAATTAATACGTTATTTAACTTATTTTTTTTTATTGCTAACTATTTTTAAAAAATAACTCAAAACAAAAAAGTCAATTGCCTGTTTTTATTACTTCCCTTGAAATTTTCAGTTTCATGATGTCATACATTTATGTTTTTAGCTTTAACAAAATTATCAATTAATTAATCGGTAATTTTTCAAAAGTTAACGATTAATTTTAATTTAATCAATAGCAGCCCTAAAATTATCGTGTTGTGGATAAGAAAATCTTTAGAACTATATTTTATTTTTAGATAGCCATGAACATATGTTTAAATATATTTTGTGCAGGTACCAATAAAAATATGTTTAAATATATTTTGTGCAGGTACCAATAAAAATATGTTTAAATATATTTCGTGTAGGTACCAATAAAAATATGTTTAAATATATTTTGTGCAGGTACCAATAAAAATATGTTTAAATATATTTCGTGTAGGTACCAATGAACATAATAATACTAATGTAATACAATTTGATAATTTATTCAGCACAGCATCCACACAATCAGCTGGGCTGACAGAAATTTACATAAAACTAGTATCACATTTATATAATAAAATCATTCAATGTAAATACATGTCATATTATGACTTATGTTCAAATATATTTGTGTAGGTACCAATAAACATATCATCCAATATATTTGTGTGGGTACCAATAAACATATCGTCAAATATATTTTTTCCAAGTACATATGTGGCATGATACACTTCTTATTTTAGATATTTCATGGTATAACTATTATGATGAGTAAATGTTCAGACCTGACCAACTGTCTTTTGAATATTGATTTCAAAGTTGACTGTTGTAGTGCCATCAGGCAATATAATGATTGTTTCAAATGTGTCTATGATATCTGACTCTGAAAAGACAAATATTAGAATTGATAGAACATGATGCAGACATTGATATAGATGAGGTCAATTGAATATTCATATAACATGATGCAGACATTGATATAAATGAGGTCAATTCAATATTGATAGAACATGATGCAGACATTGATACAGATGAGGTCAAGTTAGCACTGGGTGGCCTCCCTGGAACCATGCACAATTTCCAGTTAATAAAAGACATCACTGAACATTTTCAATTCAGAGGATTAACTGATGAACTGCTTATTGTTGACCCTTGTGACTAATGAGGTTGTTGACCTCTGACCCAGGAGCAAGTAACCCCACCCTTCACCAGCATTAACCCGTCTCTAGTGATTATTAACCAAACAATTCAACAATGATAACAATCAAGTTTCTCAATAGTTCAGTTCAATTTATAACATACTAGCGAACCCGTTCGCGCGTTGCAACGATTCGTGAAAAAAAGACAATTCTAGGAGACTTGTTATGATAACAATTAATTTACATCGTGTTATCTGTATAAATATATTGCTACAAATGAATGTATGTCTTTACATCGTGTCATCTGTATAAATATATTGCTACAAATGAATGTATGTCTGATTGCCCTGTAAGCCCTAACACACCTTTCATTTTTGTAAAATATTTGAGTACACAAAATAAAACGGATCCCAGGCTAACTCCGTGCAATATGTAAAGTTCAAAATAACTTAATTTAAATCTGGATAATGATGTATATATTTGTTATTATACACCCCACTTGGCCAAGATCCATCCATTTTCCCAGTAGCTTATGCTTAAAATTTTTGTATATATTTTATGTAAGCAAAAACACATTAAAGGACCCCAGGCCCAATCGTGCAAGATTTGAATTTGGAAATATCTGTATAATTCATTCTGGATAATAATTATACATGTATTTGTCAATATTTATAAAGATTGCGTAAAATCATAATAGGAATAAAGTCTTAAACGTTTGCGAATAAAAAAATCATGTTAAGCCTGGTCCCTATTGGAATTCAGGACGTGTTAGCGCATTTTCGTATTATGTATCAGTACTGATGTTAGATATCAGCATTATCTAGTTATCAGTAATTGTGTTTAGATTTTAGACATATTTTTATGAATTTTCTTGTGTAATGAATATACCTGACATTTTTTTTATTTAAAAGTCATTTCTTTAAATTTTAAAAAATATTGTTTTCTCTTTAATCTAACTATAAGTCACCACAAATGATGATGTAAAACTCTCTAAACTTTTACACATATTCTAATGACGTCAACTAAAAAAAAAACTAATTCTTTTGATCGCTTTCGCACCACTCTTCAATACTTGAAAAACTATGCATTCGACTTCCGGCAATGGCGGCCGTTCCCTGCGCTAGTGTTACCTCTCGATTCGAAATATTTGTTGGTAGTTTTAACGGGGTTTTTTAACGGATCGAGTAACTGAGTGTTGATGCACAAATGGCAGGTCAGGACATACAAAAAACATATATAACTCATGGGTCTAGGACTTATGGATGCTGAGATCAAGGGTGATGACGGACGGACGGACAAAACGGGTGCAATAGCGCATTCGACTTCTCGAAAATGCGCTAAAAATATTTATGACCCCCGGCCCTGAACTTAGGAGTTCAATGCCCTAGTATTTTTATATGGGCTATCAACTTTCTATGTATCAAGTTTGGCTAAGATCTATCCATTTTCTAAGTAGCTAACGCTTAAACTAATCTTTATATAGCTCATATAAGAAAAGACGACAACATTGGTCCCAAAGATTAAGTAAAATCAAAATGGGAATAAAGTCTTAAACTTATAAGAAAACAAAGATTTTGGGCCCCTGGCTCCGAAGGAATGGAAATTAGGACCTCAATGCCCTATAGTATTTTCAGGGATATCAACTTTCTATTAACCAACTTTGGCCAAGATGCATTCATTTTCAAAGTAGCTAACTCTTATACAAATGATTATGTAGCCCATATAAGAAAAAAAACCACCAAATTTTGAGCCCCCTTAGGCCCCCCCCCCCCAATGAGTGTCAATATTCAAACAAATTGTTAGTATTGTTAGTTGCCATCACAGGTGGGTACTCAGCAATGTACTAACAGTTTCATGGCGATCAGATGAATGGTTTAGTCAGCTTTAAAAGAAATACATACATACTTTCATTTTTATCTACAGACAGACAGGCAGACAGGCAGGCAGGCAGACAGACAGACAGACAGACAGACAGACAGACAGATAGATAGATAGATAGATAGATGATAGATAGATAGATAGATGATAGATAGATAGATAGATAGATGATAGATAGATAGATAGATAGATAGATAGATAGATAGATAGATAGATAGATAGATAGATAGATAGATAGATATTCAAAGGAAAAGACGTAAACAAGGTAAGGGTTAGCCTGACAGGACGTAACAAAACAGCGAACGTTTCGGCAAAGAGCCTTTATCAACGAACATACAAGACACAAACAAAACGAAAATAAAAATTAAAAAATGAAAAATGAAGGAACTTAGCTGCGGTGAAATCCAAAGTATCCAAAAAGAAGTGAAACTGAGAGATGACAGAGCGATTTTATATAGGAAAGCAGAGAGTGGGCGGGGCAACTGCCTAGGGGGACAAAGAAAAGACCATATTCATCCCATGTGGTGCGATGGTACCGTGACTTTCTATTAATCTGTTTTCAATCTGGACTCTTGTGGGTGTGTTTGTGCACGAGACAATAGCAGTGACTGCCAGGTCCTTGACACCCATATGGTCGCGTCCATTGAAGTGACGGGAGACGGGACAATGTTTATCTTGTGTAATCGCCCTAATATGTTCAGACATTCGGCACGACAAAGATCGTCCCGTCTCTCCTATGTATTTCAAAGGACAGCGCTTGCACACAATGGTGTAGACAACGTTGCGGCTAGCGCAGGTGAAACCATCCTTAATCATAAATAGCCCCTTAGGGAAGTTTATCTGTTCGGCTTGCACAACAAGAGGACATGTCTTACACCGAGGTCGGCCGCATGGTATAGTACCCAGGTGATTGGGTGATGTTGGGAGGCGGGTGCGAACCAGAAGATCACGTAGGTTTCTGTCCCTCCTTAATACAATTAGGGGTGGGGTGGAGAAAATGTTGTTTGTCTCAGGGTCCGCAAGGAGGATAGTACGGTTCTTCATGAATATTTCTTTGGCTTTGTTTTTGTGTGGATGATAAGTAAGAACAAGCCGAACAGATAAACTTCCCTAAGGGGCTATTTATGATTAAGGATGGTTTCACCTGCGCTAGCCGCAACGTTGTCTACACCATTGTGTGTAAGCGCTGTCCTTTGAAATACATAGGAGAGACGGGACGATCTTTGTCGTGCCGAATGTCTGAACATATTAGGGCGATTACACAAGATAAACATTGTCCCGTCTCCCGTCACTTCAATGGACGCGACCATATGGGTGTCAAGGACCTGGCAGTCACTGCTATTGTCTCGTGCACAAACACACCCACGAGAGTCCAGATTGAAAACAGATTAATAGAAAGTAACGGAACCATCGCACCACATGGGATGAATATGGTCTTTTCTTTGTTCACCTAGGCAGTTGCCCCGCCCACTCTCTGCTTTCCTATATAAAATCGCTCTGTCATCTCTCAGTTTCACTTCTTTTTGGATACTTTGGATTACACCGCAGCTAAGTTCCTTCATTTTTCATTTTTTTATTTTTATTTTCGTTTTGTTTGTGTCTTGTATGTTCGTTGATAAAGGCTCTTTGCCGAAACGTTCGCTGTTTTGTTACGTCCTGTCAGGCTAACCCTTACCTTGTTTACCTCTTTTCCTTTGAATTTTGTATAAGCCTGACTGCAGTCCTACCCCTCATTTTAGATATACAGATACATGGAGAGATATTTTTGTTAAATATATTAATTATGTTATTTCCTAGGGTGAGGAAAACTCTGTTTCTGTTGTCCTCAGATAAGCCAAGCAAACAACAGGGCAGTGAGAAACCCTTGTTAGCATTGATGTTATTTCATACATCAACTGTCTTAATAATTGAGAACTTAAGATTTATCTATTACTATGTACCTTTACAGTCAGCCATTCTTGATTGCTAAGACGTCCACAAACCTGTTGTTTAGTTGGTGCTCTGTGTTTTAAAAAATAAAAAAAATGATAATTAAAAATGATGGACATAGCTTTGAAGTTATCCTGTGTCATGACGATGTCATCCCACCTTCAAATAAAGTGAAATTCACTATAAAAGAATATGTGACATCCACAATAAAATAATATTGACATCCACAATAAAATAATATTGACATCCACAATAAAATAATATTGACATCCACAATAAATAATATTGACATCCACAATAAATAATATTGACATCCGCAATAAAATAATATTGACATCCACAATAAAATAATATTGACATCCACAATAAAATAATATTGACATCCACAATAAATAATATTGACATCCACAATAAAATAATATTGACATCTCCAGTAAAAGAAACATAATTGATGGAAATCAAGTAGAGCAAGTTGGTATTTTTATCATGGAATATTTCTGAAAGCCCCTTGAATCACAGCCCCTTGAAAACAGCCCCATGAATACAGCCCCTTGAATACAGCCACTTGAATCACAGCCGAAGTTGTTGTAAATAAAATGCATATGACATAAGCAAATAAATAATCTCATATGCCGAAGGAAGCTATTCCAATAGATTGGGTTACTCAAATAGTAATACCAATTTAAGACAAAGAATCAAATCTTGAATAGTATTATGCTAATTGCCTTAAACTAATGGCAAGAAACATGAAAGGCTATGGATAGAATAGAATTGAAGATAAGTATAAGTTATTGTGAATTCTGATGAAATTCTCAGAAATTCTAAATTTTTTATAAATGTTTTTCATATTGTGTAAAATATCTGACAGAATATAATTAGTTTAGTTAATTTTGGCAACTTTTACTAATGGGGTGTTGAGGTAAGAATTGACCTTTATATTTAAAAGCATTATTTAAAGCTAAATGATAATAGATGGATCCTCAGATTTGAATCAGCATTTCTCAAAAGAAGGGCTGCGGAAATTAACGATTATGAATCGTTTAATAAAAATTATTTATTTAGACACCCATTTATTCATTTAGACATCCATACGTAAACAAAAAGGATTTTTCTTCCTTATTTCTTGAATAGCAGAACGAATTAGCTGTGTTATGTCACAAAATTTGGGAGCCATGGCATTACCGCAACTTAACCGATTTCACGAAAAAATGAATAGCAACTTAATGAGATCTACATATGTGTTATAAAGATGTAATTAATCGAAATTAATAGATTAAATTTTTTCCCAATTAATCAAACAAAAAGTTTTTAATCAGTATCAGCCCTACTGTTTTAAGACAAAGCTATACCAGAGGATCATTTATCAACAGTTTTGGATTAACTATTTGCTATACAAACTATAGCTTAGGGCCCCTGCCTTCTTAGAGCCCATTATTTTTATTTTTTTCATATTCGGCACTGACTTATAATATTCAGACCTCAAAAGGGCCCCCATATCTCTCAAAGTTAAGGGCCCCATCAATTCTAAATCTGGCCCTGCCTATCGAATCCTGACACATTTTTTACCACATATCTTATTCCTACATAGAGATAGTTTGACTTCCCTCACACACTTCTGTGTTCCCCGTCCCTTCAAATAACAAACACTCTGTCCTAAGTCCTCACTGACTTGAGAAAGACCAAAACAAGTATATTTGATGCCATTGCTAGGTTTTCATAAGCTTATTCAGTAAGTGAACCTCTTATTTTTTAGGAAGAGCTTTTTTATACATTCCTTGTAGAAGAGAATTTTCTCTGATATAATAAATGAAACAATAGGTCTAATCATAAAAATGATTAAATTTAATTTTTATGTTTAGAGCTTCAACTTTAGACTTATTTTGGACTAAAAGTAAACGAATGTGAGTGAACTATCTTATCTGTTAAGGACACTACTTCTATACAGAAGGTTATTGCGACCTTCACTTGTTCATGGTTTAACACAAGACTTTTTTAATAGAGTTTTAATTTTAAATGTTTATAGGGTATTGATTTTCGTGGTTTGATCAGCCAACCCGAATTTCAGATGAAAAAAAAGAGAAATTTGATACGTTTGTCCTCACATACAGAATTAGTAAAGTGTTTTATCCCTATGTCTATCTCAGACTTGTATTAAATAATATTTTTGTTGTATTTCCAAGTTAGAATTAATTGCCTTATTTATTATTTATACTTTGTTCTTCTATCTTTTAGTGTTTCAAGGTTCAATGATTTAACTAATAATGTTACTCTTGTCAGTTTTGAAAAGTCTCCAGTAATGAATCTGGCAGCTCTTTTTTAAATTTGTTCTAATTGATCAATTTTTTTCTTTGGTGGATGGGTCCCATGAAGAAGTTGCACATACTAGTTCAATGAACCTTACAGCTCTCACCAGAGTATGGTAGCATTTTTATCTTATACTCTTATGGCATCAATAAAAGTTTTGTTGCATGTTTAATTACTTTATAAACATGGGGATTCCATGACAATTCATTTATTAATACTACTACTCCTTAGTATTTTGCATCTTTAGTTATGATTACTTGTTTTCCATGAATGAAAAAATGGCTAATTATCGTTTTACAGATCAAAGATGAAGGCCGCGTTGAGGATGATTAAATTGCTAGATTGGAAACTGTATACACTGTCCGATTTGTGCTAGATTGGATAAGTTATAACATTTTTAAAAGTGGATTCTTACGAAATGGAAGGGAATAAAGAAATTAGGGTTAGGATTAGGTTTAGTTGTAGTGCTTCAGATTTTGAATATGGTGGCCTGATCCGCTTAATAATAATAATTTTCCGAAAAAATAGTTATCATTTATATTTATTTGTTCTTTTTTGTTTCTCTTAACAAATGAAACTTTTCTGGGTGGAAAAACCTACTCCAATTAGTTTCCAATTTTTCAATTCATATTTGTCTTTTTGTTCTGGTTTCATTCTTCTACAGATTATACAAAAAAACATCAGCAAATTACCTAACTTTGTTCCTGAAGAGATGCTGTTTGGGTAATTGACTGTGTAACACCTAAAATAAGCCTAAGTTAACAATTAACAGTTATTGGTGCAGATAGACAGCATTGCAAACTCCCGCGAAATTTCCCAAATAGTGGGAATTTTTAGTCAAATTTATAGAAATGGGAATTTGGGAATTTATAAGGATTTGGTCTCCACATTACAGAATGATTCTATACACAGTTTGTGGGTTAAATATGGGAATATTTGAGATTGACAATTTTTTAAAAAATTTATACTCACTGGAATGACAAAATAAAATGATTTGAAACATGATCATTTTCAAATAAGAAATACTTTTTTAGGGTGGTAGGGGGGCTCTTTGACTAGGCACTCCAATACTCGCGCCGCGGGCCGATAAAAAACGCGGGCTGCACAGCGGCGAACGCTGTGATCAGCTCGCGCTAGTCATTTTCGGTAGATGTCGGGTTATTCGTTGTTTTGCGTTATTTCTGGAAATAAATGAACTTCCTTTCTTTAATTTCAATCCGCGGTGAATGCCGGTCATGAGGATATAAATAAAGTGGAAATCCGACCACGCTGTGACGGTTATTTTCTAGTGAACGTTGGCTTAAGTAACTTCGCTCTCGTATTACGCTTTTGTTACATCTGATACGCACCTGACAATTATTAAGACTCATAGTGTTTATATTGATTAAAATGAAACAATTATTATGAAGACTTTTGATCTTCGCACGATTTATTGAGAGTGTCCGGAAAATGAAAAAAATATTGAAACTAGACGATGCGTCGCCATTTTGTTTTTTTGAACTAGCGGAAGCAGTTAATCTCTAATGTAAATAATGATTTAATTACTTTTGTTAATGATTTTAAAACAACTGAAATCAAAGTTTATTTTCTAAATTGTTACATCAGAGTCACTTATTAAAAACTTAATTGAAAACTAATAGTCTTATTTAAATTTCGCGAAATTTTGTATGTCACTAAATGTCTATAGTGAGTCTATTATCCTACTATAAATTATAGTCTATAGTTATAATTATAATAATAATAAAACTAACACTTTATTAAATATTATATTATTCACTATATAAACTATATTATAAATTATAATATGTATAATAAATTATTAATTAATAAAGAATTATTATTTTTTATTAGGGTTAGGTCTTAGGTTATACATTTAAATGTAAATTGTCGGCCGAGTTCAATTTGCGATTGTTGCTTTTTTTAAAAAATCACATAAATTATCTGATCTGCATTTAATGTATTCCTTTAATGGCATTAATTTCAGCTGAGAACTACCTGTTTGTTCTGAAATTTTCATAGCTAAAGCTTTAATTGTTTTAAAGTTATACATTTAAATGTAAATTGTCGGCCGAGTATGATTTGCGATTGCTGCTTTTTTAAAAAAAAATCACATACATTATCTGATCTGCATTTAATTTATTCCTTTGATGGCATATTTGTTAATTTTTAGCATGTATAAGATTCTAATTTGGATCTAGGTTGTTTTTTTGTTGTTTATTTATGTGTTGGCTAGTTTTTTCCCAAAATTGTCAAGCGGTGAAATAAAATGTTTGTTATACAAATGACCAAATCATTAAGATTTTATATTAATGAATTACTTTTAAATAATGTACTTAATTAGTTTTAAAATGTTTGGTACATACAAATGCGCAAGTCATTAATATTATGTAAATGTATAACTTTTAAGAAAGTTCAATCTTAGTATTTAAAATATAATGACTGAATCAAAGTGGAAAATCAAACACAAAGTCGACTGAATTAGACTAGATAATATATAAAATAAAAAATATAAAAGATCTTGTCTTTTCAATAATTCATGACTCTAAGAAATCTATGTAACTAAGACGTAACTGTGTATGATTGATTCATTATAAATAAAATTAATTACAAAACATTTTTTTAAAAATTTTATAATTTTTTAGCAAATACAGACATTTTTTCTCATAATATACAAATTTAAATTTCAAAAAGTATAAGAATAATCTTTTAAAATGTTAGAAATAAAATCTTTATTTTAGTTTTCTTGCCAAGTTGTTAAATAAAAACAAATGGAGTAAAAAAAAAAAAAAAAAGAAAGTGAAAGTGTTCTATTGAAAAGTGTCTTGAAGAGGTATAAAAATGTATATGCAATTTGGAAGTCAAAAGTCCAAAAATGAATGAAAAAGCATTTAATGGACCACACCCTTTTTTCAATTATTTCTTCGCTATCTTTGCTATCCCATCTCCGTCGCCTTTTGGCTTCCCCAACACGATTTAATGCGTGTGGGAATTTTTAGTCCAATCAGGGAATTTTTTACTCCTGCCTGGGAAAATCTGGCACCTATAGCCTATAGTTTGCAACACTGCTGATAGATCCATTAATCATTACAGTTTATTACTTATTCTACAGTCTACAGCTAAATGGAAATCTTGGATACAATAGTTAGTGAATTGAAAATGATGAATAACTATGGGGGATGGGACTACAGATGTTAAAGCCAAAGTGAACTATCCTTAACTTACTTTAAGACAAATTCAAGTTTTTTTAATAAACTGTAAATTGTGACTTTAACTTTAAACTCAAGTGGGCTTTAGTAGTTTAGTGGTGAACTTCATATTCAAAGTCTTTATCAGATACACTCAGTGGCGTAGCTAGGGGGGGGGGGCGGTGGGGGCGGTCCGCCCCGGGCGGCACTCATCTAAAGGGCGGCACGTGTGGGCTTTTGAAAAATAAAACCCTTTCCGACAGCCGCAAAATTTCTTTTTTAGGGGGAAAACCAAGGTGAAACAAAACAATTTTTAATTTCAAGTCTTATTTAACGGATTCACGCAACATTTGTTTAATTACATAGTGGTTGTTATAACTAACGCAAACCAATTCAAAAATTTAAAGTCGCTTCAAAAAGGTATCGATTTGTTTTCTAATTTTAAGTGGTATGCATCACAAAAGGCGCTTTTATAAGAAAACTTCACTAAAAAAACAACACATCACCGCTGGGCCGAATAATGTGTATTATTAATATCGCCACGACAGTTTTTGTGTCGAATTTCGACATGCGCAGAATGATGCTCTAACAAGTACCTACATGAAATGGTGGTTCCAATATTGTGTAATTTAAATTACTGTTTTAGTTTTAGAAATTATTTTAAGGTAGTTTAACTTGCTAAAAATTAAATTTATTTTGTTTTTATTGCATTAAAGTATCACAGATAATATGTGTTTTTCATTAAAATTCGATTCTTCTTTAAAAATGCCATGCCTATCAAATTAAAGTAATGTGTAAATAATTTGAATGCGTCTATTTTATGAAAAATTATTAATATTTTTCGCTAGAACATGAAAACATTCAAATTTCACCGTTAATAAACACTGAAATAACATAAATAATTTCGAAAAAGACATAGAATCTACTTAAAATTTTCAAGCGTCTTAAAAAACGAGATCAGATGCTGGAACTTTATTTATATCGATGCAATATTTTTCTATTCTATAGAATCTCAATTTATGGAAAAACTTTAAAAAAATAATTAAAACCCATTTTATTGAACAAAGTAATGTGCTAATACAGAACACTGTTATAGATTATAGAGAGTTGGCGATATCAAATGACGCCGAGTTATAATGAGAAAAAGTACGAGTGGAGAAAATTCAGGTGACGGGGTTCTATCATTAGAACAAGAAATGTTTTTATCCATATATATAATTAATAATAATTATAAAAGAAAATAATAGAACCCGCTGATCATTTGCATGTCCTTGCAAGAAAATGTTCGTGTATTATACCATGTAACCGACTGATTGAAAAATATTATCAAATTAACAGTTAATATTAAAAGGAAAGGTCCCAGGATTTTATGGCTGTGCACAGGGCCTGGATTAGCAATTGCGTGGCCTTCTGCAGCTTAGTATGCAAAAAGGAATGCGCTGGGCCCAATTTGGATGAGGATAAGGTATTAATAAGGATAATAAGTGAAAATTAAGATACATGGGGCATATGAAAGCGCGAACCCACTGCGGCCGAATAGATGGCAGTGGCTTAAGACCAGACCTGGCTTTACCTACACTACTAGAAGAGGCATTATGTTAGAAAAAAGGAGGGGGGAATGCCCCCTTGATCTATTAAAATATATTCAACAGTATAGGTTGCAAAATTCTTTACCCAACACTATACTTTTGCTACGGGCGGCAAAAGCTCTAGCTACGCCACTGGATACACTATTAGTTTCTCAATCCGCGCTGACACGATATTTTTGCAATGGCTTGTAATGTCATTGAGTTTTCAACTTTTTAAAAAAATGAACTAAAGAGGCATACGTGTATGTTAAGTGTGCACCATTTCAAAAAATAAGTTCAATAAGAAAGCTTAGCTTGGGGTTGGCGTCGGTACTTTTCACTCTCCTGTCTCCCGGTACCATTTGTGTGAGTGAGTAGACAAGAATCATCTCCCTTATACATACCGTATACATTAATTAGAGAGCGAGAAGATAAAAATAAGTGGTAGATGGTTAATATTTTGTTGTCTTTCTTTTTAATACTCTTATTTATAGTTCATTTCAAATTAATTGTGATAGTCCAACTTGTCACCAATAAGCCTATGATTCGATAAAAATGTGATTTTAAGCCTCCACTAATTAAAACTTGTGTATAAAAAGGAGTAAAAGTGAAATCAGGGGGAGGGGGGAGAGGATACCGCTAAACCTTGTACGACACGGCAACATACGAATACTTGTAATATAGTAATAGGGCAGTGATTGCGAACCCATCATCGCCTCATCCGCTGACACGCGACTAAAATAATACTTCCGTAATAAAAACAACGTTGCTGGCACTTAGTGTTACTACTTTGCTATATGTAGGTCAGTGGTTCCCAGAGTGGTCCGTACGGACCCCCAGGGATCCCCGGTACCATTCAGGGGGTCCGTGGAAAATTAAATTTTATTTGGGGGTCCATGAACAACGTCAGGGGGTCCGCGAAAGGTTTAATAAAAAAAATAATTAAATTGTGATCAATATTTATTATTATAGGAATTAAAATAGTATCTGAATGCCATTTCTACTAATTTAATACATCTTAGGTGCTAGCAGTTGCGTAGCTAGGGGGGGCGGAGGGGGCGGTCCGCCCATGGCGGCACTCATTCAGAGGGCGGCTTTTGTGGGCATTTGAAAATCTAAGCCATTTCCCAAAAAAAAACAAAAAAACTTTCTCTTTTGAAGGGAGGAAACCAAGATGAAACAAAAATATTCTTAATTTTGAGTCTTAATTAACGGATTCGAGCAACATTTGTTTTATTACACAGTGGTTGTCATAACTAACGCAAAATGTTTAAAAATTTAAAATTGCTCAAAAAGGTAAGGTGAAAAATTAAGTGGTATACGTCACCGATGGCGCTTTTAAAAGAAAACTGCAAAAAAAAAAAATTAAAAAAAATAATAATAATAAATAAAATTAAATTTAAAAAAAACAAAACAACAACAACAAATCACCGCTGGCTCGAAAATATGTAACATTAATATCGCCATGACAATTTTTGCGTAACTTATATAACTTTTCAGGTTTCATAAAGTTATGTAAGGTAACCATTATTTACTTATGAAAAATTGACATCGGAAGTAACTAGTAAAACGAGATCAGATGCTGGAATTTTACTCAGTTCAATGCAATCTTTTTCTTTTCTGTGTTATCTCAACTTATGTGAACTCGTATCTGTTTTAAATTAATGCAAACATATTTCATGGAAAAAAAGATATTTTTATTGTACTAATACAGAACGCTGTTACAGAGAGTTGGAGATATCAATTGAGCACCGGGTTGTAAGGAGAAAAATATGAGTGGGGAAAATTTAGTAGGCGTGGTTCTATTTTTCGAGCAAGAAGTACAATGAGAAGTGTTTTTATCCATAGATGTAATTATAAAAGAAAATAAAAGAACGCGCTGATGAGTTACGTGTCCTTGCAAAGAAATATTCGTGTATAATACCATTTAACCTCCTAAATGAAGAATTTGAATAAAAACAATTTTTTAATTTCCAATGATAAAGAATTTTTCGATATTGAAAGAGAAAGGATCCAGATTTTCATGGCATTCCACAGGGCGGTCTTAGCATTTGCGGGGCGCTATGTAGCTTAGTATGCGAAAAGGATTGCGCGGGGCCCAGTTCGGGTAGGGATAATGTATTAATGAGGATTATTAGTGAAAATTAAGATAGGTGGGACCTATGAAAGCGCGGGGCCCATTCCGACTGCATAGGTTGCAGTAGCCTAAACCAGCCCCGGCTGTACCCACACTACAAGAAGAGGCATTATTTTAAAAAACGGGGGAAAATCCCCTTTGATCTATTAAAATATATTCAACAGTATAGATTGGAAAATTCTTTACCCAAAATTAATATTTGGCTAAGAGTTTTTTCAACAATTGCTATCAATGTATCTAGTTGAAGAAGAAATTATATTCGCTCCACAATAAGTTATTTAAGACTACAAAATCTTGCAATATTGTCCATAGAATAAGATATTACAAATAATTTAAATTTGATACATAATACACGATTTTTCTACTATGGAAGCTAGGTAAGTAAGTAAATGTATAAATAATAAGAAATGTGTTTACTCACAGATGTATACAATGTCTTTGTTTATTAAAAACAAACAGCAACATCTATTTAAAAATAAAAGCATATTAATTGTAAATGTTTTGGGGCATGCATTTGGAATATGTTTTGTCTCATTTGAGGGTTGGGGGGACCTACGACCACAATAACTTTCTTGTGGCCTTCAAAACAATTATCTTGTATTTTTATAAATGTGTATTTATAGGTAAATCATATCATGAGAGACCCCTTTTATTTAATACTTACATAAATAGGGCATGCTGTGGTAACATTCTCCCCCATCTCATACAATGTGCATCGTTTCAATTACAATTATTTATTCATGTTTATTAATTTATAAAAACCATCATATGATTGTCCATAAATGACGTCGTGTGATTTTGGCTGATTTTTTACCCACAGCCCCTTCGTCACACGGAGTTACAAAACGAAAACTTAGACCCCTTCCTCAATGTGACGTCACAAAGATCCCCCTCCCTGCATAAAAGCCGTATTTTCTTTTTGAAATGTGCATGTTTAAATCATTTTTTTTTTGGTGGTCATTTAAATGTTTTTTAGTGTATGCTGCACTCACTCTAATATCGTAATACGCGTGAAACCACGTAAAACATCATTAAATAAAGTGTTGGTAATTATATATTTAAGTGGAAATTTTATTTAAAATTGCGCGTTTTGAATGACGTCACATGTGTGACTCTCCTCTCCCCCCCCCCGGTGCGTGACGTCATTTATGGGTGTCTCCTAAAAGGGCGGCATATTGGAGTCCGCCCCGGGCGGCAAAAGCTCTAGCTACGCCACTGGGTGCTAGTATTTATGAATACTGAATACAATGTTGTTTTACCTAGAAAGTAAAGGGTAGTAGTTATAATGACCACGGCTATAACTTAAACCAATGAAAATACTTGGTTTATTGAAAGGTCAAGTTGGATGCGCGAGAAATTCGGAATTCCGACAAGTAGTTCAGAGAAAATACGAGTTTCTAACTTCAATCTACGAGGGTTTCAAGTTTTCGATGTGTCGAGAAGTTTTATTTATCTAAATTGTATCCTATCATTTTTTTTTTCACTCGATCTTTACCGTAGCATTCCATTGAAAACGTTAATAACTATGAAAGCTGTGTTTGTTTGTTTGTTTTTGTTTTGTTTTTTTATATTTTTATTTTAAATCGTTGATATGCAGAAGATAATTGCGTCCACAGACCATGAGAGATGATCTGTTGGCAAGTGATGCAGCGGTCACAGGCCACGGCTATAAGGGTTCCACGCATTACCCAGCCGCCTAACCATTGTCTAGTTAGGTACCCATTCAGAGCTGGGTGACTCGGGGACTCCTTAGGCCCCGGGAACAAATCCTCGCCTTCTGGTGGATTCGAACTCGTGACCATCGGTACGCCAGTCGAGCGGGCTACAACACAAAAGAGAATGAGTGAGCCGAAGTGTTGTTTAATATTTGAGGTATGGCCAAATGTTTACAAACAAAATAATACAAAAGGTGAAACGTTATTTGCTGAATTAAAAAGTTTTTGTTTTTTTAAAAGTAAATACCCTTCTGGCATACTTAAAACTAGCTGCACCAAATGTATTTTCAGTAGACCTACATTGTGTCCATCATCGACATCATTTATTTGCAAAAATTTTTGTAAACGTTTGCATGGATCACTAGATTATGTCATTAGAGGTGTTACTAAAATCAAAAGGAATTCCTTCAATGAGAGATTATTTACTCAACATTGTTTGGAAAATGAAAAAGAATACTTATTGACACAGAAGTTGGTTGTCAAAAATGGCAAATTTAAATTGATTTTAATATTTTATTTACTCTTTGATTCAGTGTTGGAATTTCTGGAAAAGAAAGACGATGGTTTGCGAGAAAATTAACTCAAAAATGACATGTTGTCCTTATGAATGATTTATTTACCAACTCTAACGAAACTAATTTGAAACTAAAAGGTTACCAATTAAATTTAATCAAAACAAAAAAAAACGTGATACATGCGTTTGTTGCAAACCTTTTTCTGTACAATGAAAAACTTAGGAAGATGAGAATGTTCTTTCATAATAAAATCAATGAATTGTTACATTTTGTTTGTCTTATTTCCATTATGTAATGTCCATGTATTTCGGAAACATCTGTAACAACAGATAACGGTACTATAAATCTTATAAATCTTTCGAAATTGCAAAATAGAGATCCATTTTTTCTGGCTTACAGTCAACACTTAACGGCTCTTCATGCAGCCCTGAACCAAAGATTTGAAGACATTCTTCACATGCTTTTTCCTGTATTGCAGTTGAACTCGTTTGCGCGTGGACAAACTCAGATCCTAAACACAGATGAAGCCATACTAATGCAGGAGAAACTCATAGAAATGAGGTACTTAAACAAGTGTTTCAACTAATAAAGCACAAATTCTGGTTATAAAACAGATCTCTATTTTATATCCTGCATTATGGGATATTGTACAGAAGTTGTTGAATGCTTTCCCGTATTCCTTTTTGGTAAAAGAAAGATTCAGTGCTGATATGAACCTCATCACAAAAAAATAAATAAATAAATAAAATAAAATAAAATAAATAAAAATAATTTTAAAAAAAAAATAGAAACCGAGTAGAAATAATTGGTGCTTGTAAGAATTTGCGGTTGCTACTCACAATCATTGAGTCGGTCATACATACACTCATAAAATCAAAATCTCATCCCGTTCATATACGTTTTTAATATTATTGTTTTCAATTTTATTTTAAACAAAAGTTATTAGTTTTTTCACTTGGGGGTCCGTGGGAAATTTTTGACTATAAAAGGGGTCCGTGGGTAGAAAAAAGTTTGGGAACCACTGATGTAGGCTATAATTGAGATGTGGGCACGCGGGCCCTAAAAAGTGGTTACAGTGCACGCAAATACCCAGAAGCCTGTGACAAGTATCACTCTTAGCTGCCTCAACGAGTCTCTGCAAGGCAAAGGAACAAAAGTTTGCCAAATGCAAAGAAGACTACAGGATTTCCGTGACAAATGCCGTCTGCTACAAAAGTCATATCCAACATCTCAAAATTCTATCATTTCCCGCAACTCACCGCTCCAATCGAGAGCCATGAAATAAGAAAAGATGAAATTCCTTTTTAGGCGTCCTCGAAGCGCTATTGTTGGAATTTGATTAACGTTTTCAGGATTTCGACAAGATCTCAGAAAATATGATACACTTTGCTTTTCCACATTTGGTTGAGACAGAGAGTCGCCACTGGATATTCAAATGGAACTCATCGAACTAAAAAAATAACGCGCAGCTTATGAAGAAATTCGAGGACAAAAGTGATTTACTGGAGACATGGAAAGTAGCTGTGGAGTATGCCAAGCTTTGCGAAATAGCAAGAAACATTCTAGTGCTGTTTTGAAGCATAATTTTCATGAATGAAATATCGCAAAAAAGAAATATCGAAACCGACTGGTGGATACCAATCTCGCGTCAGGAATACGACTGATGATCTCCAGCGAGTGACCGGACTTTGCGCGACTCTCGGCAAACATCCAAGGGCAAGGTAGCCACCAGTTTCTGGACTCTGGTTAGCTATGTTACATGGACAGTGTTAGTGAGCAGCTTATCACTCACTCAATTATTGTGTTCTCGATCTACGAATGCCGCTTAAATTAACTTAAAATATACTCATGCTGTACATGGGTGATCATGTGGGACATGATGTTAGGTTTACATGACGATGTTCAATAAAGTAGAAATATATGAGAATACCCAATGAAAATGTTTTCTGTTTGTATTTAAGCACCGTTTGCCTACGATACATTATGATTATGTCATTATGATCTCGAATTGACTATTACGATTGGTAAAAATTTTGATAGTGACATTTTAGTCTTTCAGTGAAAAATTATTGGCGGCCGTAGCCAAAGTTTTTTTTAGTTTTTTTTTTAAATGCCCGGTAATATCCCAAAGATTGAACCCTATAGAGTTTTATTTTTTTAAAATATCCAATTTGGTCAATTATTCACCCATAAAACCAGTGACCACTGATTTAAAAAAAAGTTCATATCGCTCAGGTATAAAAATGGCATTACGGGCCCCCAGCCCCTATTAGGTGGTGTTTAAAAAAAATTATGATGCCAGAAACCTTCGCAACTAAGGGGGTTGTTCATAATTTACGTCGCGCACATGGGGGGAAGGGTCTGAAGGGTGTCATTATATTTCTGACGAGGGGGGGAGGGGGTGTTTAATAGAAGTGACGTCACATCAAAACGCGCAAATTTAAATAAAATTTCTACTTAATATCTGATTGCTTACAATTTATTTAACGACGTTTTACGTGGCTTTACGCCTGTTACGACATTAGAGTCCAACCTTATACTAAATAAATGTCAGAAAAGGGATTATTTCAAACATGCTCATTTTCAAAAAGACCCCCCAAAAAATAATTTTTAAAAAAAAGGTTTTATTTTTTTTTTTTTGGGGGGGGGGGGCTCGGTACTGTTTTGTGACGTAATATTGTAGGGGGGTTTTGTGACAAGGGAAGGGGTGTGCTAAAATCGACTGAATTTGAATTTTTGTCCATTTTACGACGGTACCCAGGCTTTGGTACTAGCACTAGCACAGAGGTAACTGGGTTTGTTTTTTTAAGTTTGAGTTTGATGGTAAGTTGGAATGTGTTAAACAAAATCTTTATTTTAATTCACAATAATCAGGCTGTACTCATTGAACCTTGTTCTGATTGTAAACATGAGAATTTGTAGTTTCAACATTCATACTCTTTCACTATTAGTACAACGGAAAAAAATAACATGTTAAAATGTTACCGTAACAAAGCGGCAGCTGTAACTAGTGGCAAATATCGTTAGGCACAGATCACGCGTAATGTTACACCAGTGTGAACTGGTACCGTTATCTGGTGTTACGGATGTTACTGATGTCTGTTACAAGGTATGTGTGAACTGGTACCGTTATCTGGTGTTACAGATGTTACTGATGTCTGTTACAAGGTATGTGTGAACTGGTGCCGTTATCTGGTGTTACGGATGTCTGTTACAAGGTATGTGTGAACTGGTACCGTTATCTGGTGTTACAGATGTCTGTTACAAGGTACGTGTGAACTGGTACTGTTATCTGGTGTTACAGATGTTTCTGAAATACATGGACGTTACATAATGGAAATAAGACAAACAAAATGTAACAATTCATTTGTTTTATTATGATTAGGCCACTGATTAAGGAGCACTTCGACTTCAAGAGAAAAAGGAAAAAAATTACAAGGCAAAGTATGAAACTAAGACGATCTTATTTTTGTCAACAGTGTAACAGGTCAGATGAAACAACTCAAAAGCTTGCTAAGGATATGTACTATGTAAGCCAGTGTGTAGCTTCCATCATGTAATTTGTGAGCCAGTGTGTAGCTTCCATCATGTAATATGTGAGCCAGTGTGTAGCTTCCATCATGTAATATGTAAGTCAGTGTGTAGCTTCCATCATGTAATATGTGAGCCAGTGTGTAGCTTCCATCAGGTAATATGTAAGCCAGTGTGTAGCTTCCATCATGTAATATGTAAGCCAGTGTGTAGCATCCATCATGTAATGTAGCATCCATCATGTAATATGTGAGCCAGTGTTTAGTTTCCATTTTAGGGGATGGTCGCTGGGTTAATAGGTCTCATTTGCCGCTCAGGTGAATATTTATGTCATTTTAGTTAGGGCCAGTTTGGTTTAGTCATGATAGGCTTGACTTGAAACAATCAAAATTGGTGGGCGAGATGTTGTATTTTCACATTCTTATAATCAAACAGATGTATTCAAATTTGAAGATAACTTAAGCCAGAAATATAATTTCCAAATTACTCATTATTTCTCATAGAAATCATTTTATCTACATCTTGATACAAAATTTACCTTATCTTTAAATAACTTTAACTTGTTCCTACCACCACTAAAGTGATAGCCCTATATGTCACCTACAATATCAAATGTTTGGCTACTACCACTAAAGTGGTAGCCCTATATGTCACCTACAATATCAATGTTATCAATTGTTTGGCTACTAAAGTGGTAGCCCAATATGTCACCTACAATATCAATGTTATCAAATGTTTGGCTACTACCACTAAAGTGGTAGCCCTATATGTCATCTACAATATCAAATGTTTGGCCACTACCACTAAAGTGGTAGCCCTATATGTCACCTACAATATCAAATGTTTGGCCACTACCACTAAAGTGGCAGCCCTATATGTCACCTACAATATCAAATGTTTGGCCACTAAAGTGATAGCCCTATATGTCACCTACAATATCAAATGTTTGGC
>MUZC01000626.1:180064-204998 GCA_002072015.1 Radix auricularia | reverse complement strand
TAGCCCTATATGTCACCTACAATATCAAATGTTTGGCCACTACCACTAAAGTGATAGCCCTATATGTCACCTACAATATCAATGTTATCAAATGTTTGTCTTTGAAGAGCTCGGCCTGCCTTCTCCAGTCTACAATACCTGCCTCTCCCCAGACCATTGTACTGTTGGTACCAACTGTTTCCACATCATAACTTGGAACTGGCTTATCTCCCCCTGTGTGTGAGTGTAAGATTGAATTGTCTGCCCCTGTTTGTGAGTATAAGATTGAATTGTCTGCCCCTGTTTGTGAGTATAAGATTGAATTGTCTGCCCCTGTGTGTGAGTATAAGATTGAATTGTCTGCCCCTGTGCGTGAGTATAAGATGCTTCTTTCGTCACAGTCTCCACGGGTACCGATGGTCAAACTCCGGCCAGGTACATCATCAGATTCATTGTCCCTCTGTACCATCCTTGCATGGAAATCTTTTTTGACCCCATCGGCTCTCCATTTACGATCTTTCCCCCAGTTATAAATGCCGGATAACGTGATGGACTCATCCTCGGATTCTTCCTCTTCAAACTTTGGCCACCCAGGAAAAAGTTGATCCTTGCTGTTGAAATAATGATCCCAGACCCCGAGCTGCTTCTCTCTCAATAACTTTCTCCAGGTGAGATCATGATCATCGTCATCCTTGCCTCCACTGTCTGTTAGGTTTTTGTACGGATTAAAATAATCCGATGAAACTTGAGATGAGCTGATCCCTTGTTCCGGTCTTTTAACGGGTACCCGCAGGATTCTCTCAATCTTTCGCGTGATGTAGTGATCCGTGCTGACATCGCTGTGGTGCCTATGCCTGTACCCGTATTCAGGGAGTCTCACAAACTGGCCAACGGTCAGGTTCTCTGGGGGCGGTTTGCGGAGGGGAAAGGTTGAATAAAGATTCTGTTCACGATTGTGAGAACTAAGTTTTAGGTCCCAAAGTTGGAGCTGTGTTCTCCTGTTTTTGGTCCTTTCCGTCAAAGCCAGGTTCAGATAACTGATATCCTCATGACGATCCTCAGACGATGGGCTGAAAGGTTGTTGACCCCTGGTCAATCCTCCAACCCCCCTTACGCTGCTGTTGACACTGGATGTGTCGCCAGAGTCAGAATCTGAATACGTCTGATTAGATCCAAGCTTCCGATAAATAACTCGTTCATTCTTTATCCGTCTACGGACAGGCGGCAAATAATTTGATTTGTCAAATGGTCTTTGATGGTTACTTGACAACATGGGAAAATGTCCAGCGGTGGATTCACTGCCATCCACATCATGGCTCAGAAGTGATCCATTGTAAACATAGCTCTCAGTGTTGCTGTCACTTGCAGATCCGTGGTAATTTACGCTGTCGATGTCTGAGATGTACATGTCAGACATGGAACTCGTTGTCATGGCAACATCTGAAACAGAGGCTGCCTGAGGCCACGAAGAGCTTCGGGGCAAGTCTTCGATTTCATCCAGCAATTCGTTGGGAACATCGTAGACGTGATCCTCAAGCAGTGAAGATGTGTCTCCGAGGCCGGCGGTGTCATCTTTTGGAGATGTGGCGGTGTCAGCCATGTTGTTGTTTGCATCGTTTGGTGGATTAGGGTCATTGTCTCGGGGCAAAGGTGGAAGTTCAGAGTGCATGTGCCTTCTGTGTCTGGTCTCATCGTAACGTGGGTCAACATCCGAGGCGCTGAGATTAGCGCCGTCTTCCTGATGTTCCAAGCTGCGACTGGATAGACCATCACCATCATCCCGACCATCCCCATCATTCCGACCATCACCATCATCCCGACCATCTAATGTGTAAATGCTGTTGCTGACAATAGCTTCAGCTGAAGGTAAGGCACCGGCGTAACTGGTGGCTTCACGGCGCGGTGTCTTCAGGTGCAGCGGAGAGGCCTCTGGGAAATCTGAAGACTCGCCTGGCTGGAAGTTTAGAAACATCATTTTGTATGTGCTCGATGTGTCAGGCAGAGTGATCTGCCGCTGCCTGATATGTTCCCAGGGTGCCAGTTTCTTCCGCTGACGGAGTGATGTGGCAGAGCCTTCTGTTAGCTTTTTGTTTTTTTTGAGGTTGGACTTGATCAGGGGGCTCTCCCGCAAACTGAGAACGGTCCTTCCCTGTTTTTCATTGTAGTAGGATCTCGGTTGCCACCCATCTTCCGATGGTTCTCTCTCATTTCCTGGAGTTCTTCTCAAGCCTGATTCGATGCCAGCTTTTCTCTTCATGAAAAAATTAGAGTTTGAGAAATCTGGCGGGGCAACTAAAGGCACTGGGACACAACCTCTCTGTGGCGGTGCCGTGGGATGGGTTGCCAGGTTGTCTTGCTCATGGTTACAGCACGGCAGGCCACACGTGTGTCCAGGTGGATTATGGGCAAACTGCGGAGCTGGTGGAGGTGTCTCTTTCTTTTTCCACTGCCACCGCCATTTGATTTTTGCAGACTGAAAGTGAAAAGTGGAGGTTTAAGGACAGATTATTTAGTAAAGGCAGTTGACAGAAAAAAATGAAGTTCTATTTATAGCATTTTTATTATATTTTAATCTTTCTTTTTATTGCAAGTTTAAAAGTGTACTTATTTTATACAAATTTTGTCTTTTTATTGCAAGTTTTAAATACTAGTAAGTATTTTTATTTTATATAAATTTTGTCTTTTTATTGCAAGTTTAAACTACCGGTAAGTGGTTTTATTTTATATAAATTTTGTCTTTTTATAGCAAGTTTAAACTGTTTGAGTTTGAGTCAAATATCTTAGTTTTATTCCATGACAGCATGAGCCCCCAGAACTAAACTATTTTTTTTATATTACTTGTGTCCACAATATCAATGACCATTGTGTTGTTCTGTTGGACACTGGACATATTGAGCCACAGTTAAAGATGTACTTTAAAAAAAAAAGAAGAGAGAAATAATGTATAAAAAGCCATTTAACAAATTGAGATTGACAAACATTAAGTAAGTGTATACATCCATGTGGTACAAACATTCAACATTTATAGGAGCTTTCATGATACAAGGGTTCATGTGGATGGGTCTTTAGAACGAGATGGAGAAAAAGTGGATGTTTGCTTCACATGCTACAGAGAATGATACAATAGCCATCAACCAGCAGCGACTAGCCAGGCTTGCCTCATTTACTTGCTGGTAGCCATCAACCAGCAGTGACTAGCCACGCTTGCTTCATTTACTTGCTGGTAGCCATCAACCGAATCTGCTTCATTTATTTACTGCTTTTTTGTGTTACTTTATAGTACTACAGTGACTGAAAAAATGGCATTGAAATTCTGAGATTGTATTTCATGTAAATATATTTCCCAGTGAACTTCAAAAAAGCTTTACAATAGTGATAGTTGGTAGGCAGATAAGACAGAACTATTGAGTTCTCTGAGCTTGGAATGTTCCCTCACATGTGAGGCATGGAACACTACATACAGTCTTACAAACAAGCTCTAGGTTTGTGACACGGCTCTCACCAGTTTGTGGTAAGTCCACATGAACCATACTACCAGCACAACACATGAACCACACTACCAGCACAACACATGAACCACACTACCAGCACAACACATGAACCACACTACCAGCACAACACATGAACCACACTACCAGCACAACAGCACAACACATGAACCACACTACCAGCACAACACATGAACCACACTACCAGCACAACCAACACATGAACCACACTACCAGCACAACACATGAACCACACTACCAGCACAACACATGAACCACACTACCAGCACAACACATGAACAAACAAAAAAAAAGGTGACACATTTATTTGTAACAAAATATAATGAAAAATATTTTGATTTTTATTGATATCAGATTTTTGCATACTCCAAAAATGTGAATTAATGCAAGATTCATGTCAGTCTCACAAGTCATTCAAAGATCAACACATCTTAAGTCATTCACACATCATCAACAAATAGTATACCATTCATACATCAAAAAATGGTGTACCAATCATACATCACCAATTAGTATCCCATCATAAAATATGAATATTACCAATATTCTCACACAAAAATTGGTGACAAATGCTAGTCAAAATTTTACATTATTCTAAATAATCTCTTTACACGGGATTCTTTAAAAAAACTATAAAAACAAACTTCAGCAGTTAATTTGAGCCATTTTCAAAATGACAATAGTTTGCAATAGAGTGGCTAAAATAAAATGGCTCTCTTTTAACAATGGACTTTGTTGGCTTTGTGATACAATCTGACCTGTGGGTAACCTCGATGAAACCTGGGACTAGCCGAGAAGAATACCCAGAGCCTTGGTATGTTACAACAACTAGACATCCACTTGTACCCAGAGCCTTGGTATGTTACAACAATTAGACATCCACTTGTACCCTGCACACATCCGCCATCCATTAGACCAAGCTCACCCTGCACACATCCGCCATCCATTAGACCAAGCTCACCCTGCACACATCCGCCATCCATTAGGTCAAGCTCACCCTGCACACATCCGCCATCCATTAGACCAAGCTCACCCTGCACACATCCGCCATCCATTAGACCAAGCTCACCCTGCACACATCTATCAAACAATCCCACACTCCAGCTCAGAGGCCCACACCTGTCACATTGAAAATGGTAGTTATCTACAGATGAAATCTGACAATGGTCAGTCAGTGATCATACAAGTCATGGTGGGCAAGTCCTGACCACCTACTCACCACCCAGCAAACTATTTGTACTGACAAGTTATTACCATCTTTATATATAAAAACAATAGATCAAAAGTCTAAACTAGCTAATACCATCATTGTTCATCTAATTCCCTTCTAATAAATAAGGCAAGTTAGGTTATTGTCTCATTAGCTTTAAAAATATGAAATACAACTGGCAAAACAATGACACATGTTAGAGGTAATACAGAGCCTCTATACTACAAATACAATGTAATCTCTTCACTAATTAAGGGTCTCATAAGACATGCAGTTTTATAAACAACAACAAAATCTCTAGAAATAATTGACAAAAACCTCTCAGTGTGAATATTTTGTCAATATATAAACAATTAAATGCCTCCCCCCCCCCAAAAAAAAAAAGACTTCACTTTCTTTTTTATTAGTTAAAAACATTTCAAAATCAATCTCTTAAGTAGTTTTTCATGGCTACAATATGGTTTAAATTATTTATAGACAATATTTCCCTTTGATATAATGACACTATGTTGCATATCTTAAGGTTTTAACATTAGAAGGGCTGTAGTGGTCATTGGTCAAAATAAATGTATAAATATATTAAACATTAAAGTTCATAATTAGCATTATGTACAAAAACGGGCAAGAAGGCCAGACACCAGGCAAGATGCCTTCAATAAAACATTTCTACTCCAGATCATAAACTATGCTTCCAAACTTCAAACTTGTCACAACCAGAGGGTCAACCTTGTCACAGCTTAAGGTGCAACCTTGTCAAAGCTAGAGGGTCAACCTTGTCACAGCTTAAGGTGCAACCTTGTCAAAGCTAGAGGGTCAACCTTGTCACAGCTTAAGGTGCAACCTTTTCAAAGCTAGAGGTGCATCCTTGTCACAACTTAAGGTACAACCTTGTCACAAAAAAGTGCAGCCATCCCGCAGCTAAAAGTTAACAATTTCAAGATCCATATTTCCCAATCGAGAATTCTTAATGTGCACAACATGAGTCTAACACAACCTTCCAATAAAGCATTGCCTCAAGAACAGCCATGGGTCTAATGATTACAAGCATTGAACACCCTGGCTCGCCTTGACAAAATCTTTGAACACAACCGTTTTAGTCCCAAACTGTTTGTGTCCGTGGGATGGACCTTGTTGTCCAAGTGAATTAAGTACGTAAGACACATGGTTACATTGCATAATTTCATAGACAATTCAAAGACTACATGCAGACAATTTCCATAATATCAGTCCAGGTATTCCATGCACACACTCTGCTACATCCAACATCGACAGAAGGAAGCCCCAACATGATAGAACCAATGAATCTTACAACATGATTTAACCCAATGAATCCTACAACATGATAGAACCAATGAATCTTACAACATGATTTAACCCAATGAATCCTACAACATGATTTAACCTAATGAATCCTACAACATGATTTAACCTAATGAATCCTGCAACATGATTTAACCTAATGAATCCTACAACATGATTTAACCTAATGAATCCTGCAACATGATTTAACCCAAACATGATTTAACCCAATGAATCCAATCAAATCTTTATAGGTACATGACCAAACATCACATTACTGACTTGCTCATGTCTACAGATCTTGTCTATAGATAACTCTCTTGGTTGTATGCTGTCATTAAATGAATGAAATGTGACACAAAAAAATAGCCTTGAGACTGTCTTGTGAGACACTATTTGGATAGTTTTGTCTTGTGAGACACTATTTGGATAGTTTTGTCTTGTGAGACACTATTTGGATAGTTTTGTCTTGTAAGGCAGGGAGGGAGGTAACAGGGTTCAACAGCTGCATAGACAAGGTGACATAGTGACGGCTGCACAGCTACGACACAACGAACAGGCCGGTCGATGTGGTCACCTTCATTGTGTGTCACATGTAGGTCAGAATGTGGTCATAGATCAGTGTGACATGTCAAAGAGTGACTATAAGCAAAGTTATAACCCGTGCTTGACATCAAATGGAAACATTTATTTCAAGTATTTCATAATGACTGAATTAAACTTTTAAACTCAGATCTTTGTGGATGATATTGCCCCACTCCCCCCCCCCCCCTGACATCTCAAACCAAAGAAAAGTCAATAGAGATGATGAATCAGTCAGTGCTTGGTAATAAATTTAGACTTGGAGCCTGAAGATGACAGGACCACATGGAGAGATTCAAACATTTAGACTTCAGTTGTGTGGTTTAAAAGGTAAACTTTGGGCCATACAATATGTATGAGAGTATAACACTGGAATATTGGGATAGCCCTGCAGGGGTACAAGGCAAACTTCAGGCCAACCAATATGTATGAGAGTATAACACTGGACTATTGGGATAGGCCTGCACGGATACAACTGATCTACATGAGACAAGCCCATCAGGTGTCATGTATTTTGGCAAATGTCATGCCTTTTGGCAGATGTCATGCATTTGGGAAAATGTCAGAGACAAGTCCATCAGATGTCATGCGTTTGGAAAAAAGTCATGTGGTTTGGCGGATGTCATTCTCAGAGAAAAATGCGATTATGTACTCAACATCCCGCTCTACACTAGAAGAAGAATTCCTTAAAACGTTTGTGTGAGATGTGATATTTCTAAATATATGAGCATAAAATATCTGCAAGCATATATGAGAATAGAGCAACAAGTTAAAAAAAAATGTTGTAATTTGAGAGCTGGTATAAAACAGGACGGTCTGGGCTCATGCTAACACCAGGTGGAAGGCCTGTCAACATGGATAGAAAAATACATCATTTGACATCAACATCAATAGCTGCTAGTCCATCAGACCAACAATAATTGGGGAGAAGATCTTTCAAGTGGAGACAGATGCCAATAGCACCTCCCGTCATACGTCAGTCAACTAATGGAGACATACAGATGCCAATGGCACCTCCAGAAGTAATGGTAAAGTCATACGTCAGTCAACTAATGGAGACACACTGATGCCAATAGCTCCTCCAGAAGTAATGGTAAAGTCATACATCAGTCAACTAATGGAGACATACTGATGCCAATAGCACCTCCAGAAGTAATGGTAAAGTCATACGTCAGTCAACTAATTGAGACATACTGATGCCAATAGCACCTCCAGTCATACGTCAGTGGAACACAACAACAGTAGCAGGTAAGCAGTTTGGCTGTGTGTAGGTGGGGGGGGGGGGCGGGGACATATGTGTGTCCACATGACAGTAAGAACGTGTGCTTAAATACAGACACAAAGTACGTAGGCACATTGATAAGGTGATGTTAACAAGCTGAATGGCTGCTTTGACAAAACATTAATTCAACCGGTTGGCTGGACACTGAACACAGAGTTCAAGGTCAAGTAAATTTAGACAGTGCAACTGGACACAGAAAAAGACATCAAAAGCTGCAGCAGACGGAATGAAGGCCTAAATACTCTAACTACTACATTGCTATTGGCAAGTATTCTATCTACCACAGAATCCCTTTAATCTACCAAAGAATTCCTTGCATAACTATTGGTATTTTATCTAGATCATTATTCCTCACTAGCTACTGGCATTGCCAGTAGCTAGTGAGGAATAATGATGTAGATAAAATACCAATAGTTATTGAAGCGACCAACCATTCAGCTTGCAGTTAAAGAACACAAAACAACAGCGGTGCTGAATTGAACACACACAAAAACTCCTGGCACAGCCATCCTCCTTCAAATGCTGTCACTATCACTAATCTTTCCGTCACTATCACTAATCTTTCCATCACTATCACTAATCTTTCCGTCACTATCACTAATCTTTCCGTCACTATCACTAATCTTTCCGTCACTATCACTAATCTGTCCGTCACTATCACTAATCTTTCCGTCACTATCACTAATCTTTCCGTCACTATCACTAATCTTTCCGTCACTATCACTAATCTTTCCAGATATCTAAAATATATACATTTTATATTTGTCTAGAGATAAAAAAAAAAACTGTTGACTTTTAAAGTCATATAGCTCGGACAAGCACAGATGATTTTTAAAGTCACGTAGCTCTGACAAGCACAGATGACTTTTAAAGTCACGTAGCTCTGACAAGCACTGATGACTTTTAAAGTCAAGTAACTCTTACAAGCACAGATTCTATGGTTACAAATAATGCATATGAAATTACTGGCCATTTAGTTCACTAAACTCACTTCACTCAAAATAATCTTCCATTTACAATAATGGACACTGTCCAGGGAGCCTCAGCATGTATTGCCAAGGGGGCCTCCTCATTGGTGACTTGAGACTACGCTAGTTTCTATTGAGATAAATGATAACAATGTCAAACAAAACAAATATGAGTAAGTCTCATGTTCCAATGGTGGCTGTCAACTGCTTGCTCCCAAGTGCAAGGTCATGTGCTGTGTGGCCAGTCCTGGTGGAGGCAACATTGCTACACAACACTTGTCAAACACTACATAGATCATCTGTTTTAGTTCTATGTACCACTTGTCAAACACAACATAGATCATCTGTTTTAGTTCTATGTACCACTTTAAAACACAACAAAGATCATTAGTTTGTTGATAAGTTGTCCAATCCAGCAGTCTGAATATTTCTCTACTCTATAATCTATTTTCAAATATATTTACAAGAGTATGAATAGACCATGGCATCTCTTTTTAGCCGAGAAATGTAAGAAATCACACTCAAAGAGTCTGAAGCATTGCATCATGGGTAGCGGCAGATGGAAACACATGGGGTCTAAGTGATCAAGAGATGACGTGCGAGTGAGTTCACAAGAAACCAGCCATCAGGGTTGACGTAAATCCAACAGATAAAAACAAGTCTTCAAATGTGTGTCCACAACAGCCACGTGTCCACAACAGCCACAACGACACCACGCTCAGGTCAGACAACCACTTCATATATAACCTTTTTCTGCTTGCTGCCCGCCCCCACGCCTGGTGATGGTTGGTTGTAGCCCTCGATGCCCATCATGGGGTCGCCGCCGCCTCTGTCCTGGAGGTCGATGTATTTGTCTTTACTGGGTACGCTGGCAGGGCTGTTGTCTTTGTCAGCTGGAAGGAAGGCAGGAATGAAACGACATTGATATAAGGTGGACAAAACTCTGCTGTTACATCCTGTCATGTGACACATCATTATATTACATTTAAATGTACACCATTAGGGAGATTATTGTTATTACTTTCAAAAGAATTTTTAAAATGGCATCATTCTGATCCATTAACTCTTAATGTGCCAAAGAGCGGTAATCCGCATTTTACCGGTTTTTTTTTAACCAAAGAGCGGTAATGCACGACTCGATAGAACTCTCTTTAGAAACAAAATTACAGAAAATAAAAACTCTTCAGTGCATAAAAAACGATGTTTTTGACTTCCGGCAATGGCTGCTGTTTACCTCCCTAGTGTTAGCGCTCAATTCGCGAAGTTTTTACACTTTTTTTTCGAAGATGCGATTTCGCTATACTTTATTACTAAAATAATAGTACTAAACTACAGGTAAAAATAGTTTTAAACTCAAAATGGTCTTTTGGATACATAAAATAACCATTCTTATTCTAAAAGATGACGTCAGTATGACAATAATAATATAAATGGATTTTACTCAATTTTTCAAATTTCATAACCGGTTGATCGCAATTTGGGAAATTCTTTCGGTACTGAGGCGGAAGTTTTCCAAAAACCTTATGGCACAATAAGAGTTAACAGTTGAATGTTTGTCAATTGTAAGAACACAAAGAATTTATACTACAAAACCATCGCAAATAATGCTATGGCAAACAAATAATGCTATAACAAACAAATAATGCTATAAAAAACTAATAATGTTATAACAAACAAATAATGTTAAACAAAACTGACCTGTTATAGGATAACCATCCATTCTGTTATCTGTTGGGAAGAAAGACAAAAAGATCTTTTAAAAACAGAATGTCAGTAGTAAGACATTTACTGGCCAATGATGTGAACCAAGGCTCAACATTAACAGGATCTAGTGTCAATGGTACAACACAGTACACAACACTTGGTAATGGTACTACACAGAACGACACTAGGTACTACACAGTATGACACTAGGTACTACACAGTACGACACTAGGTACTACATATACTCAAAAGTAAGTTAACTTGATTTTCAACAATAGTTTAAATGTGTTTATATTTTCAATATTTAAAGTTTACATTTAATGCAAATAGTTACAATCATGTACAAATTTCATTCTTAATTTCCAGACTGTTTTATATCAGAGTTAGTTTAATCATATAGAATAGGACTGCTTTTATATCAGAGTTGGTTTAATCATATAGAATAGGACTGCTTTTATATCAGAGTTAGTTTAATCATATAGAATAGGACTGCTTTTATATCAGAGTTAGTTTAATCATATTGAATAGGACTGCTTTTATATCAGAGTTACTTTAATCATATAGAATAGGACAGCTTTTATATCAGAGTTACTTTAATCATATAGAATAGGACTGCTTTTATATCAGAGTTAATTTAATCATATAGAATAGGACAGCTTTTATATCAGAGTTAGTTTAATCATATAGAATAGGACTGCTTTTATATCAGAGTTACTTTAATCATATAGAATAGGACTGCTTTTATATCAGAGTTAGTTTAATCATATAGAATAGGACTGCTTTTATATCAGAGTTAATTTAATCATATAGAATAGGACTGCTTTAATATAAAATACAAACAATAAATTTAAGCTTTACTATTAGAAGACTAATACAAAAGTAGATGTTTATTATTGTTTTAGTCAAGTCATAAAGCTTGAATTGATTAGTTTGATCACACAATTAGTCTGTGTTTCTATATCTTGGCTTTTGAATACAGTAAGAGTTTCTAAAAAAAAAAAAAAAAGCTAAATGTTATTCCAACTCAACTGGAGCTTATTTACACAATAAATGTGTTTGTATTTACTTGAAGATCATTACCTAATATATATTATAATCTCAAATTTGGTGACATTCAATGGGTGCTGGTATTAAATAAACTATTAAAACATTGATGGGACATTCTTCACACGGATGAGATTTATAGAAAGACACACCACAAAGCCATTTCTATCTAGATTAACTAAAATAAGCCCACATCAAACAAAATGATTAGTGTTACAGGATAAAAACATGAGTCAGACATTGAGGCAAGACTTTGCAATGTTATGCTGCTACAGTTGATTAGTCATGCTAAAGTTCTATAAGAAGATTAGAACATGCAACAAATGTTAGTAGCGATATTCTCTTTGATATAATGATCTATTTCAATTGAGTGGAGCCAAATTTAGTTGGAAATCATATCTAAGTCCACTTCTATCATTTGGTTTTTGTAGCACACAATACTACAAGAGGTAATGATAGTAAAACATAACACGGACTAGGGAAGTTTATAACACGGACTAGGGAAGTTTATAACACGGACTAGGCAAGTTTATAACACGGACTAGGCAAGTTTATAACACGGACTAGGCAAGTTTATAACACGGACTAGGGAAGTTTTACATCAAAGGAATCACAGGATATAAACATAAAGCTACTTAAAGAAACATGTTGAAATCGCTGACTTGAATTGTTATAAACAGCAGGGCCACCTTACAGTGAATGACCTTTACCTTTTAAACATAGTCAGGTCATTCATAATAACGCATCTTTGTACAATTGGTTGTCTGTCTTATATAGAAGCAAGTGCAGCAATGAAGATAGGAATTGAAGCGTGAATGAAGATAGGAATTGAAGCGTGAATGAAGATAGTAATTGAAGCGTGAATGAAGATAGGAATTGAAGCGTGAATGAAGCCCTCAAGAAATGTAAAAATGCGAGAACCTAACAGGTAAAAGCGTAAAAATGCGAGAACCGAACAGGTAAAAGCGTAAAAATGTGCGAACCTAACAGGTAAAAGCGTAAAAATGTGCGAACCTAACAGGTAAAAGCGTAAAAATGCGAGAACCGAGTCAAATGTGGAACTACTACGTACTGCCTCTCCAGAGATTGAGTTCATTTTCAAAGAGTTTTTTCTCAACAGCTGGACTGTGGGTGGGTCTATGCTCTATATTGATCTCCTTGGCCATAAGATTGCGGCTGTGTGGAGAGCCAGGTTGGCTGTCCTGATAGCTGCGACTAGCGGTGTAGTTAAGGTCCAAGGGCCCGTCTGTGTGGAGATGGCAATGTTTGTCATGTGGCAGGGGACAATGAGATGTGTTTGTCATGTGGCAGGTGACAATGAGATGTGTTTGTCATGTGGCAGGCGACAATGAGATGTGTTTGTCATGTAGCAGGTGACAATGAGATGTGTTTGTCATGTGGCAGGTGACAATGAGATGTGTTTGTCATGTGGCAGGTAAAAATGCTGTATTATTATACAAAGATGTTAACGGCTTGAAAGAAGAATTGTCAGTGTTTAAAATGAGGTTATTAAAATAACTGTTCCATTTAAGTCAATGGTCGTCCCATTCTACATGAGCCTATCAATACATGAGAGAACATTGTGGAGTAATGTTTTAAAACGATTTAAAAACCCGTCCCCAAGATCAGCTACTCACAGGGTTTTAAACACATTAGTTCATCATTACCGCCCCTTCCTCACCTTACACAGGGTGCAGCCCCCTTATGAATATCAACTTATAACTGTTGCAGAACCCTGGCTTACAAAGAAATGACCTGGGCTTATTTCTGGTGATTGGTAGGGTGATCACAATAAAAAAAATCTATAAATCTAACAATAGTCTTGTTGTATAAAACAAAGTTTAGATATTAGTGTTACCAATGAGTGCATACACCAACCAATCCAGTCTTGTTGTATAAAACAACGTTTAGATATTAGTGTTCCCAATGAGTGCATACACCAACCAATCCAGATGATTACAATTCACAACATAGACCAATCTTAGTTGTTTTTTTTAAATTTTGTTTACCATTACCTCCATATTTGATTTTAGTGTTTAAAAGAATATGAACAAAAGAAGTGATCAAATAAACGACAACATCCAAATATCAACATGCCAAATTATTAGATGTTTGAATGAAAATGTTAGTCAGTCAGGTGGGGTTAGGTCAAGGGCAGAGAGTAATTGAAATCTGAGAAATGATAATGAGATGATATTGTTAATGATATGAGATGTTTATGCTATGAGATGTTTTTAATGCTATGAGATGTTTATAATGCTATGAGATGTTTATGATGCTATGAGATGTTTATGATGCTATGAGATGTTTATGATGCTAAGAGATGTTTATGATGCTATTGCTATGAGATGTTTATGATCTGAGATGTTTATAATGCTATGTCTGGTTGCATATGACAACTACTCACAATTAATATGCTCATAGGTTAGAATTTCTATCACTCACATGATCACAATCAAGCACTTTCAAAGGGTTGATATCAACTAGATACTTGTTTACTTCTTTATTTTAAGATTATTTCATAATCTCTGCATTCACACAAATAAATTAAATAGGTCTAGAATTTCACCTTGGTAAGATTTTTTTCTTTTCTTTGTAATGCTAAATGAACATTAATGAAGACATTTTTAACTTGAGACAAAGTTACGCCCCTTTGACTAGTTTGTAACATGCTACTGTGAAACCACTTGAAGACCCTTGAAGACCTCGAGGGAAGAAACGACTATGTCACGTTTGTGTAGTTTTGAGACATTCAAGTTTTAAGTTTTTAATTATTAACATTTAAAGTGTAATGTGCGCCTTATCTTTAATACCAAAGAACGGTAAAGCGTGTCTTGATAGCTCTCTCTTTACTTATGAAATCATAGAAAGTAAAACTCTTCATTTAGTGAGAGAAGCTGTAGTCGACTTCAGGAAATGTCTGTGGGTTCTTTCGTTAGTGTTTTTGCTTGGTTCTGAGTTTTGCTGTAGTTTTTACAGGTTATTGTTGAAGATGTGATTTTAGCTATTTTTTTTGTAAAAATAATAGTACTACACTATATGTAAAATAACCATTCTTATCCTAAAAAAAGATGAAGTCAGTATGACAATAATAATATAAATACATTTTCAGAAGATTTTAAAAATTTCATAACCATTTGATCCCAATAAACGAGAAATCCTTACAGGACTGAGGCAGAATTTAACAGAAAACCTCATGGAATGTTAATTAACTAAATAAAAATAGTTTTGAATTTTCATAGGGTCAGAGAAGTTATATTTTCATAAACCTCATTCTGAGCATTCTATTTTTAATCCAATGTCAGATACAGGGGTTAAGTAAAAAATATGACATAGCAGTTTCTTCCCTTGAGGTCTTCACTTGTTTACTCTCCAACTTGAGACAAAGTTACGCCCCCTTGACGGCTGTAAACTGGGTACCCAGCATACATCAATACAGACATTCAAGTAAATGTATCATCTAGCACAGGGGTTTCCAAAGTCGGCCCGCGAGGCCATTTTATCTGGCCCGCGTTTTCATCTTAAATAACTAATTGACGGACGTATTATTTCTGTAAAAACATTACATTTATTTTTTGTAAAGTTGATTTTTTAAATACAGTTTTGGGTACCTACCTCACAGGATGGCAAAAATCGATAATATTTCATTGTTTACCAATTACTAGAGTCTCAGTCTTAAAGGCCAAACAAAAGGGAACAAACGTAGTTGCTTCTCCTTGTTGTGCTATTAATGACGTTAATTTTCCAGTAAAAAAATCACTGTATTTATTACTGATGTTGTCCCTGCCATATTTTTTTTCTATTTATTTACTATTTTTATTGTTTTAATTACATACTTTTCTATCGTATTATTATTATTTATTTAGACGTGCATACATAAAGATAAAGGTTTTTCTTCCTTATTTCTTGCATAGCATAACGAAATTTTTGTGTTATGTCACAAAACTTAGGAGCCATGGAACTTCTGCGACTTAATTGATTTCGTGAAATAATGCAACTCGACTCAACAGGATCTAAATGCGTTTTAAAAATATAATTAATCTAAATTAATCGGGTAATCTATTAAATTTTCTCCCTATTAATCTATCAAATTTTAAAAAAATCAGTATGAGCCCTAATACATTATTTTAATCTGGCCCGCGAATGTTTTTACTTCAAGGAATATGGCCAGCCATGCAAAAAGTTTGGACGCCCCTGATCTAACCCTCGCTTTTGCTAAATCAAGCCAAATGATGAACTGGTCCATGGGTGGAAAATATATTATAGTTTCATTACTGCTGTCACATTGATGTTTTGACCAGATATAGTAATCAAAACACACAGGGTCAATGGAATAAGGTAAAGAGATTAATGACAGTCCTGATTCGTCTATACAGATGCTTCTTCTATACACAATATTATTGTGTCCACAGACCATGCCAGTCTGTTGGCAAGTGATACAGCATTCACAGGCCACGGTTATTAGGGTTCCACCCAATGCCCAGCCGCCTTTGTTTCCCTAAATAGTGTAAGATATCCATTCGGTGCAGGTTGGACATGTCGACGGCCTAGGCCCCGGGAAAAAATACCTGCCTTCATGGAGATTCGAACCCATGACCATTGGTATGCCAGCCGAGTGTGCATGCCACTCGTTCCCACGCTCCTTCAAACCATCTACCACACCTTTTGGATTTCCCACATTAATATGATTTCTGATGTCTACAACAAGCTCAATTAAACTTCCGTTCCCTCTACGGACTCAGAGAGGAAATGTATGACACTGGTCTGACAGTGGCTAATGTATGACAGTGAGGGTTCCCTCTATGGACTCTGAGAGGAAATGTATGACACTGGTCTGACAGTGACTAATGTATGACAGTAGTGTGACAGTGACTAATGTATGACAGTAGTCTGACAGTGACTAATGTATGACAGTAGTCTGACAGTGACTTATGTATGACAGTAGCCTGACAGTGACTAATGTATGACAGTAATGTGACAGTGCCTAATGTATGACAGTAGTGTGACAGTGCCTAATGTATGACAGTAGTCTGACAGTGACTAATGTATGACAGTAGTCTGACAGTGACTAACTACTCACAACTATTGTTAGTAAAACTGTTTGAGTTTGCATGCACTGGTGGTGGAGAGGGTGGCGGTGCCATGGGGCGATGCTGGGCCGGAGTCAGTTGGAGGTCAGTAGTGTCCATACCTTGATTATCATAGACCTGAGGTTTCTTGTTGGGGGGCACAGCATTATACGGTGGGGGATCCCTGGAGAACACAACATGGAAATGAAATTATTGGTAGTACAGAAAAATCCAATTTCATTATGACTTATATGATGAAATTACTAATAAACAAAGGCAGTAAAATCCTCATTTACTAATGACAGACCGTGTATGAGCTCTTCAGAGATACAGGTCCAATGACACATTCAGTATGATAAATATCAGTACAGCAAACCACATAATGGTTTGTACTTTGTTTACCAAATAAACCTATCTGCTGACTTTGTAATCCTACAACCTGTCAGAGACCTGTCCTAAAATGGTTGGTTCACCAAATGAACCTATCTCCTGAATTTGTAATCCTACAACCTGTCAGAGACCTGTCCTAAAATGGTTGGTTTACCAAATAAACCTATCTGCTGACTTTGTAAGCCTACAACCTGTCAGAGACCTGTCCTAAAGTGTCTACTTATGTTTACAAACAGTACAAAATTAGCCTTTGAATACTCACCCTTGATTTCCACCTTGGTATGTTTTAGCTGTGGATAAAGAGAAAAAGATAAGACTACATTAAAACATGTACTTTGTACCCACATCCTAAAACACATGTAATGGTACAACATCTCTACTAATAACTGAAATTTATTTCATAATTATTTTGCTATACTATAAAGAGATGAATGCTTGAATATAAATAGTAAAGAAGTGTGATATCCAGTCGACATACAAGGAAGTTAAGTGATGAGAGTCGAGAGCAGCTTGTGGTTAAATAGAGTTGAAGAGGCTTGCCTGATACAATACTATGACAGATAGTGATGTGGTTTAATAGAGATGAAGAGGCTTGCCTGATACAATACTATGACAGATAGTGATGTGGTTTGTGTAAGTGTAAGTGAATAGATGAGTTTCATACATCTAACATTTTGTGTATGAACCATTTTCAAGGCAGATTTGTTTGTATAGTAGATAAAGAGAAGTGATCAATACTGAAGTGTTAATTATTGAAGAACGTTGGTGCCAGTTAACATCCTCACTGCTAATTTTATATTGTCATGCTTGCTGAAAAGCCTTACCCCCAAAAGGAACATATAGCCTTTCAACAGATACCCACTCATGGGATAAAAAGGTGACTAACTGAACAAAATAACAGAAAAATTCAATGGTATATCCCCACCTCCATCACACACTTCCTCAATACACCATTGTATGTCTATGTGTATCCCCACCCCCATAAAACACTTCCTCAATACACCATTGTATGTCTATGTGTATCCCCACCCCCATAAAACACTTCCTCAATACACCATTGTATGTCTATGTATATCCCCACCCCCCATCACACACTTCCTCAATACACCATTGTATGTGTATGTATATCCCCATAACACACTTCCTCAATACACCATTGTATGTCTATGTATATCCCCACCCCCCCTCACATGCTTCCACTTCCTCAATACACCCTTGACTAATGTATGACAGAATCAGGTCGGATCACCATTTCTCATCAGGAACAAAATTATACTGTGTCATTTAAGTTCTATTATTATCGTTATTTTATTTAAAACCACTTTTTATTATTTTTTAAAATCAGCTATACACCCTATTCTATGAAGCAGTTTCTTTTCTTTTGGCCTGTTATGCTCCAGAAAGTTTACAGTCCCTGTGTCCCAGCAGTAAACCAGTGCATCCTGGGAAACCATGTGAAAAGACAAACTGTGTATGCTACAGAGGGGAGAAGGCATGTCCTGGGAATCAAAAGGTAGACACTTCATCCTGTTCCCAGAACCCTTGAATAACAGCAGATTACCACCCCAAGGGGTCGGTGCCCAGCCTACAAGAAGTGGTATATACAACACTGTCCCAGCCAATCTGTCTCCATTGTCTGTAAGAACAGGTCCTCTCGAGAATTAATTAGAAAGGGCTTTGAAGAACTACACACATTTTTGACATGTTGAGTTTTGGAACACTAAAGCAAGTTGTTGAAAGGACAATTTAAATATAATTTCATGAGTATAGTAGTAAGGCCTACTTTAAAAGATTGAGTATAACAGAGCCATCAAAAATGCAGACATTAAATATTTTTTTAAAATTTGATACTGAATCATCCCCTCATATTTTCTTACAAATGCCAATAATTTTGACTAGATCAATTGAGATGAAACAAATCTATTAGCATACACAGGTGGAATATACTGTGGTATCAGTCTCCCCTTAAAACATGACATGATAAAAAAATTGACTATTGTTAATGTCTAATGAAACTACATAGAGTAATGTTTTAAAGCCTCAGGAAGGGGGGGGGGCATTGAACACACAGGCCAGGTAAGTGTTTTAAATGAGCTGCTTGAATCCAGACTTGTAGCACTGCTCCAGTTTCTATTTGTTCCCCTCCTAGTCTGCCAGACAACAGTGTCTGTATGCAGGTGCTGAGCTCTGTCAGCCAGCCTTTTATCTACATGTCTTATCTACAAGAGTTTTGGCACTGATCCCGTAAGGTTACATTGGACGAGGCAAGATATTATACCATCAATAGGCTGGAGACAAGTTGTCTTGGATGATACTCTCAGATAAACTATTTCTTGTGTTGGATGATACTCTCAGATAAACTATTTCTTGTGTTGGATGATACTCTCAGATAAACTATTTCTTGTGTTGGCTGATACTCTCAGATAAACTATTTCTTGTGTTGGATGATTCTCTCAGATAAACTATTTCTTGTGCAGATAGAATCAATTAGAATAACTTTTGTCTTTCAGCTAGCACCAATGGCAGTAATATTAATAATATAAAATGGGTGAAATAGGATTTATACATGTACTTTGATTTCCTTTCAATTTCTCATGTCTACAACAATGAAAGCTTAGGGCAGAAAAAAGTTAAAGCAAATGACTAACTCAGAAATCAGTCAATCCAATAGTAGACAGGAGCTAACAAGCCTAATAGTAGACGGGAGCTAACAAGTCCACCCAATATTATAGGCTGTCGGGGAGGGAGGAGTGGGGTGTTGTCCTCTTAATGCCATCCATTATGGTCAATGTGAAAGTCAGTTAATTAGTGAAGTCAAGTCAATTAGCCATAACGAGCTACATGACATGCACACTTGACAGCACTGTCATTACATCCTTGATGAGAGACAAGTTGTTATGTTTTTCTACTGGCCCTGAGATGGTTCCATGTGTTGTTACAACCATAACACACAATTCTAATCTAAGTTGTGAAAGTGCTAATGTCCAAGTAGAACACATGTTGTGTTCAAGCAATGCCCATATCTAAATAATACCTCTTGTCAGTCAACACAACTAGCATCCCTTGGGGCATGTTCAGATACTGACTGATTCAATTCCTCCAGCAGAGCCAGGAAATTAATGTCAATTAGTCCTGTACAAGCCTGGTTATATTGATCTGGGTTAGTGACTTGTACATCTGTGACAATGTTAGTCCTGTGCAAGCCTGGTTAACAGCCTGGTTATATTGATCAGGGTTAGTGACTTGTACATCTGTGACAATGTTAGTCTTGTACAAGCCTGGTTAACAGCCTGGTTATATTGATCTGGGTTAGTGACTTGTACATCTGTGACAATGTTAGTCCTGTACACAAGCCTGGTTAACAGCCTGGTTATATTGATCTGGGTTAGTGACTTGTACATCTGTGACAATGTTAGTCCTGTACAAGCCTGGTTATATTGATCTGGGTTAGTGACTTGTACATTTGTGACAATGTTAGTCCTGTACAAGCCTGGTTAACAGCCAGGTTATATTGATCAGGGTTAGTGACTTGTACATCTGTGACAATGTTAGTCCTGTACAAGCCTAGTTAACAGCCTGGTTTAGTGACTTGTACATCTGTGACAATGTTAGTCCTGTACAAGCCTAGTTAACAGCCTGGTTATATTGATCAGGGTTAGTGACTTGTACTTCTGTGACAATGTTAGTCCTGTACAAGCCTGGTTAACGCCTGGTTAACAGCCAGGTTATATTGATCAGGGTTAAAGACTTGTACATCTGTGACAATGTTAGTCCTCTACAAGCCTGGTTAACGCCTGGTTAACAGCCAGGTTATATTGATCTGGGTTAGTGACTTGTACATCAGTGACAATGATGACAATTGACGATTTCTAGGAGTTTGCCTGGAGGGCACATAACAATGTAGAACAAATGCATTCCATACAAAGGTATCTTCATGCTTGAGTGGGCTACCTGGCTATGTGCAATGTTCCATTCAAGTGACTTTGATAGCAATGGAGAGTCTCACAGTAATTGCCTCAAGAACAACGTGTTGTTTTCTAGTAAGTTCAACCTGTTAAAACTAAAACTGTTTCCCAAATAATATCCAAAAAGTTCCACCAGGTAAACTAAAACTGTTTTCCACATAATCCCCCCAGGTAGCAGTAGGAGAGCTGTATTGATTTGGAACTAAGAGCTTTGCTAAGATATTGTCAGTCACAATAAAATATACAGTCAACACAATGATTACTTGAGTATGATAGGACAATGTAGCTGGGCAAATGAATAATAGGAGCGGACATACAAAAGGTGATAGGAATAAATCTTACCTGCGTTGCGCCTGCGTCTGTATATGAAGCAAAATAATATGATGAGCAGAGTGATAATGATGAACCCACAGACACAAGCAATGATAATCACATGTTGCTCTGTTAGCTGGGCTTCGTTGTTGGAATCTGAGGGGAGAAATACAAGATGGGCTTTAACACAAGATGGGCATTAACACAATATGGGAATTAACACAAAATGGGCATTAACACAAGATTCACAATAGCTTTAGATTTGGTGCTGTGATTAACACAATATTGACAATGCTGTCATCTGGGCTCTGCACGGGCTGGGAATGTTAGCTGTTCCGTATGTTCAGAAATATGTGCTTTCACTTCAGAAATTAATCTTTCAAAAGTCATAAATAGATGAGGTATATACAATTATATTGTCATTTACAATGACTTGTTTATAAAATGATTAACATGAATGAGGTATATACAATTATATTGTCATTTACAATGACTTGTTTATAAAATGATTAACATGAACTCCATGAACAAACCTTCTTTCTTAACATGACCATCTGAGCTAGTGACCGAAACATGACCATCTGAGCCAGTGACCAGAACATGACCATCTGAGCCAGTGACCAAAACATGATCATCTGGGCTAGTGGTATTGTCTACATCCATACTTATGGCTTGGTCTTGGCCAGATAGAATGTAGCAGGAGAACAAAAAATGTTGCCGTAACTTTAATTCCAATAAATAAATCTTGTCTTGAATAAAACTCCAAGGATGTTACAGTTACAGCTTACAAGGCTGACAGTTAATGGAGCAATTGTAGAAACTTGGCACAAAGCCACATGAACAAAGTAAATGATAAATTAAAGTCAAAATTCTGAAACAAAATGGTACGAAACTTCATCACTGAACTGACATCTCTCTCTCAACACTGTCTGATGTGTGTTACTGATGCTAGAGTAGGCCTATTTAATTGTGGTATACTAGAGTAGGCCTATATAACTGTTGTGGTATACTACAGTAGGCCTATAAAATTGTTGTGGTATACTATACTAGGCCTATATAACTGTTTTGGTACACCACAAACAATCTAAGTGTTATTTAAACTAACTAACACAGGTCATCAAAACTGAATAATTCCAAATTACAACACATACAAGTCAGTGAACCAGAATGCAAGAGTTGACCAAACAGAATCATCACATAGTATGATCACACACAACAATGACACAGGTGACAGGAGACACCTGAATGACTGAGACACCTGAATGACTGAGACACCTGAATGACCGAGACACCTGAATGACTAACTGTAGAAATTCCACATACATCTTTGTGAGTCACTACTTGAAATTCCCCCATGTCTCCATATTGAATGGAGCTGAGCTATAAATAGAACTGCTCACTGGGACAGCTAACAACGATATTATTGATTATAAGATAACTTTTCTATGTAGAAATGATAAAACCCAATACAAACAGTGGTCCTCACATTCAATGGATAACTTTAATATGAACAACGTTATAAACAGTGGTCCTCACATAAAAGTTTAACTTTTTAACTTGAATTGAGCCTCATTGTTACAATCACAGTAACACGTCCACATTGTTACAATCACAGTAACAGTTTGTTACAATCACAGTAACACGTCCACATTGTTACAATCACAGTAACATGTCCCCATTGTTACACTACATTAACACATCCCCATTGTTACACTACATTAACAGATCCCCATTGTTACACTACAGTAACATGTCCACATTGTTACAACTACAGTTACACATCCCTATTGTTACACTACAGTTACACGTCCACATTGTTACACTACAGTTACACGTGCCCATTGTTACACTACAGTTACACGTCCACATTGTTACACTACAGTTACACGTCCACATTGTTACACTACAATAACAGGTCTCCAATGTTACACTAGTTACACGTCCCCATTGTTACACTACAGTTACACGTCCACATTGTTACACTACAGTAACAGGTCTCCATTGTTACACTACAGTAACACGTCGACATTGTTACACTACAGTAACACATCCACATTGTTACACTACAGTTACACGTCCCCATTGTTACACTACAGTAACACGTCCACATTGTTACACTACAGTTACACATCCACATTGTTACACTACAGTAACACGTCCACATTGTTACACTACAGTTACACGTCCACATTGTTACACTACAGTAACACGACCACATTGTTACAACTACAGTAACACGTCCACATTGTAACACTACAGTTACACGTCCACATTGTTACACTACAGTAACACGTCCACATTGTTACTACTACAGTAACACGTCCACATTGTTACACTAGTTACACGTCCACATTGTTACACTACATTAACACATCCCCATTGTTACAACTACAGTAACACGTCCCCATTTTTATACTACAGTAACACATCCACATTGTTACACTACAGTTACACGTCCCCATTGTTACACTACAGTTACACGTCCACATTGTTACACTACAGTAACACGACCACATTGTTACAACTACAGTAACACGTCCACATTGTTGCACTACAGTTACACGTCCACATTGTTACACTACAGTTACACAACCACATTGTTACACTACAGTAACACATCCCCATTGTTACACTACAGTTACACGTCCACATTGTTACACTACAGTTACACGTCCACATTGTTACACTACAGTAACACGACCACATTGTTACTACTACAGTAACACGTCCACATTGTTACACTAGTTACACGTCCACATTGTTATACTACATAAACACATTTCCATTGTTACAACTACAGTAACACGTCCCCATTGTTACAACTACAGTTACACGTCCCCATTGTTACACTACAGTTACACGTCCACATTGTTACACTACAGTAACACGTCTCCATTGTTACACTACAGGAACACGTCTCCATTGTTACATTACAGTAACTACACGACCCACGCAGCAGGGATTCAAACAATGCAGTGTTTCAGACAGAGGCCCTAAATTCCATTCCCTGGGGCTGCTATCAGCTAGCCTTGGCTGGGTGGGTGACCACCTGCCCCTCCCATGTCAGGCCAAGACCGAGCTGGTCACCACAAAAGCCCCCACTCTCAAGATCGTGTCACGCGTTTGACCCGCCCCCCCCCCTCAACCCGTGTCTTCTTTGAGCCAATCCCTAAAGGCTACTCTCATACGCAGTGTCCACAACGCCCTTACCTTCTACGGCGGCTAGCTAGTAAAGATTGAAGGTACACTCTTGCTACAAGATACAATGACAAGATGTATGACGCAATAATCTTCTGTACAGAAGGAGCGTCTGTAACATATAAGACAAGACTGAAATGAAAAGTAGACAAAAAGCCTCTGATTCTGGCCTTCGCCTTTACTCGCCCCTGAAAACCCGCCCTAATTATTATGTTTTCATGAAAGTAATTAAATGATAGTTGAAAGTGGTAGTTGCCATAAAGATGACTTATAATTTATGTGGGTCTGATTTATATGTTAATAAACAAAAACATGCCTTAAATTTAAGAACATCTCAACTGAAATTCTGTCACTGTTACTAGTTACAGTTACTGTTGGGGAAACAAAAGACGACAATAAATAGCCTCCCTTTCTCATACCATG
>MUZC01000626.1:142302-180035 GCA_002072015.1 Radix auricularia | reverse complement strand
GGGGGGGGGGTACACATGCCAGGGAGGGATATTGACCCTGGGAAAATGGGATGATAAAAGGACGTGTGTGTGTGAAAGGGGGGGGGTCAGGAAAACATGACGAGGTGGCAACATGAGGATCTAACAGACGAGTTGGTTATAGCATTCAATTTTACTGTGTCTTAATCCAGGTCTGGAGCAGACTGATCAAAGTGATCAATGGCAACATGAAGATCTAACAGACGAGTTGGTTATAGCATTCAATTTTACTGTGTCTTAATCCAGGTCTGGAGCAGACCAATCAAAGTGATCAAAACTTTTCAAACATTGAAGGACCCATTATGTCTCAGAACACAATCTGTCCCAGAACACATTTAAGCAAACATTATGTCTCAGAACACAATCTGTCTCAGAACACATTTAAGCAAACATTATGTCTCTGTCTCCAACAAATTTAAAGCTAACGGGAATAATGCCACCGGAAGTTGACATTAAACAATGCCATGTTTCCGGAATGTCTGAAATACAGATCTGCCGTTGCTAAAAAATAGTGGCATTGTTCATGAATGTCTGAAAAAAAAAATATCGCCATCACTACAAAAGACATCTTCGCCCCCCCCCCCCCCCCCCAAAAAAAAAATAAATAATCACAATCCATATTAATATTGCTGGATGGCCAAGGAAGAACAAGATCGCTAGTCAACATCAACAAGGAGGCAAGTGTCAGAGTTAAATGATGTCTGTATAATGAGATCATCAAGACTAAAATGTTTAAGATCAGCTAGGGGAGGGGGACCAAGTTTGAAAATCCAAAGGAATATCTGAACATATTGTTCACATTAAATATATATTACGCCATCTGTCAAAATGATGGGGCCCACAAAGAGGACGAGCCCACCGGGCCCACAAAGAGGACGAGCCCCGCGGCCCCCAAATCCCAAGCTACGCCAATGCTTAAGATATTGGTAGACAATCACAGCGCATCTAAGTTACCTTAGAAATATAGAGCTAAAATGTGAGAGGCCCTTTTTTGTTGTTGCCCTGCCATCAACTACTTTCGTGTAATGTGTTTATGACTCATCCAGCAACAGCCGATCACTTAAAAACTGGTTGGTATGCCAATAACGCGGGCAAGCTATGCTTTCACCAAGAAAATTGGATACCGCATTCAAACCAAGAGTTCGTCTCCATGTCCACTGTTTGAAATAAAGTAGAATGACATTAACGTTACAGCTAACTAAACTAAACACATATTCTTTGGGCCTGAGATTACTCTCTTAAGGCCTTGGCTATTACTTGGGCAATCTGCTCCATCTGTTGGGCAGTGCCATACAACATTGTCTGAACGTAGGACTCCCCTGCCCCCCTAACCTCCCCGGCTATGTCAAGCACGGGACATGACGTCAACAAGTGTATGATCGTCTCAGAAGTTTGGCTGCAATGGCGGCAGTTAGGGTCCCTGTTGTGATCCAGCCTGTTAAAGTAAGATTTGGTTGGGCAATGCTCGGTGCGCATTTGGGTCACCAAACTTTGTTCCCTTCGTTTTAGACCCCACCACTGGTCTGATCTGCTAGGCCTGGGCATGTTAGCGAACACCCCTCTGGCAGTAGCTCCATCTTCCCACTCCTGGTACCACTTTTCCCTAAAGTGGTCCATTAGCCACGTCTTTGCCCCAAGATATGTGACTGGGACATCTGGTTGGGGGTGGGCTGCTCCAGCTTTTGCCAGCGAGTCTACTATTTCATTGCCTTCTACATTCAAGTGGCTAGGGATCCACTGCACTGTGACCCTACCACCAAGTCTCTCGAGTCTGCCCACGTCCTCCAAAATGGCGTCGACTAAGTGGGTGCTACGTTTCTCAGATAGCAGGACCTCGAGCGTCGATCTCGAGTCACAAAACAAGACCGTGTCGTAACCTACTAGTCCCGACCCTTGCAGTGTTAGGTGCACACTTTCCAGGGCCCTGTTAATAGCTTCAAGCTCCGCATCGTAGTTCGATGCTGTAGTCCCACAGGGTCCTGAAAGTTCCTCTTTTGGTGGCCCTCCTAATGGCTATAGGATGAGCTAACATAAAGTCATAGTCAGTGGCGTAGGATAAGGAGGGACGGATGGTGAGGGTCCACAATTTTTGGATGAAAAATCGTCATCACGACAACTTGTTCATTGCGCAATCAAAGGGCGGCGTCCAATCGTTTGTCCGATCAAAAGGCGGTATCCAATTGTTTGTCCAATCAAAAGGCGGTATCCAATTGTTTGTCCAATCAAACGACTGGACTGAGTGGAGCCGTTGAGCGGCGGCTGTCTAAACTAAAATGACTACCTATGACAGATTGACGAGACGTTACACAACTTCTAACGTCTCATCCCTGGTAATATCTCCCGTATCTCTGCTTGGCACCCCCACAACCCCACCACCTTGTATCTCTAAGCCACCACTAACGGCGGGCCAAATTGCCCCATTACGAACGTGTAGTAGTACAGTACAGACAAGAGTTGAACATTCACAGCTCGCTAGCCTTACAACACAGACTCAATGCACCATCTTCTACGTCATCCACGTCAGGGAGTCTCAAATGACTTCGTGTATAATTAATGCTCCTTATATCATGTTCCTCGAGCACTCGGGCTGAAGCAAGGTGTTAGGTCATAGACCGACGTATAATATTAATTCACACTCACATAAATCAGAATCCTGTAGCTTACCTTACTGGAACCCTGTGACCCCACTGTCACACAGAGCGTGCGTGTACCACCCCTCCCCTCCTAAATATACGACACACCGTGTGCCGTACATCAGTTGAAGGACTCACTGACTTTCTCCACAAGCTTCTGATGTTCCATGTTTGTTTCGACTATAGACTAACCCCACACATTCGCGAGTGTCGATTCATTCCATCAGTCCATTAGACTTCCAACTTGTAGCCAGTGACAGTGAGTTATAATCTAAGGTTAGACTCCCACCAAACAAAACGAGGTCTTGCATATAGGTAAGGCAATTTTTACGGGGAAATAATTTGATTTGATCAATTTAATTCATACATAGTTATTCTGAGTTAAAACAACAACAACAAAGTCTAGCATGCTGATAGTAGACACAGGGATGAGAAGCCCTGAACTGGTTCCTCCATCATCTCCGTGATTAACACCCCCACCACCTTTTCAACCCCCCCCCCCNCCCCCCCCAACAAATTTCCTGGCTACTGCTGTAGACATCCACCTACCTATAAACATTCATCTACGGAGGTGGATGGCTACACTAACATAGGGATAGGCCCCTGTAAGATTAGTTCAATACAGAGGTTCTCAACCTTTGTCCAAATAAAGCTCGTTAGCACAGTGTACTGAGAGAATGCATGGAAGTCAAGTCAAGCCTATAAGATAACAGTCGGCTATAGAGATAGTTATAGCCTGCACAGTCACACTCTATTATCATAGCACAAATAATGAAAACACTGCGAAACAATGTAATGTAGTCAATATTTTAGTTTGAGAGTCACTGCCATCACACTTCCCCGTTGTGACGCATTGGTTGACTTGGGCTGAATAGCGATTCAGTCTCCTACTTGACACAGCCCACACTCTCACAATGTTTGTAACCCCGTGACTAGAGCCAGGTCCTGGCGCGGCCGTGAGTGTGAGGCAATGTTTACGGCCGGGCAGATACAACTTGTACATTCTATTTGTTGTGGCAGCGGATGACAATCGGCGTGCAGCCAGCATGCAGGGATTCGTCTCGTCTAATTAAGCTTACATTACTACATGACTGATGGGGACTCTCGTCTGGGTGGATTGATTTCTTATTACAACATAATGTAGCGTCTAATAGGATATAGTTCAATGAATAGCTCAAATCGGAAACCATGCATGGTTATAGCGCAATCAGACAGAATGGGTTTACAAAAGCATTAATTGGGCATGTAGACAGTGAGTTCAAAATGTTGCTATTATAATATAAACTCATTCACTTCAGTCATTAGGTCTATGTGAACTATTCACTTTAGTCTTTAGGTGTATATGAGCTATTCACTTCAGTCTTTAGGCATATATGAGCTATTCACTTCAGTCATTAGGTCTATGTGAACTATTCACTTCAGTCTTTAGGTATATGAGCTATTCACTTCAGTCATTAGGTCTATGTGAACTATTCACTTCAGTCTTTAGGTATATATGAGCTATTCACTTCAGTCATTAGGTATATGTGAACTATTCACTTCAGTCTTCAGGTCATGTATTCACGCAGACATCATTGTAACCCACGGAGAGAGAATGAGGATTAGTCAAATCCACCACTGGTCAACAGTGACAACACTGCCGCCAGCGTCCAGATGCGGCCGTCCAGCGTGCTGGCCCCCAGTCGGTCCATAAAAACAAGGGTGACAATGGTGAGGAACCGGATTGAGACAATACTAATATTTAACTACCACAGAATGTCCACAGGGGCTGGCCTTCAAATCAACACATTCGGCCCTGTCCACGACAGAACATTGGCCCAATGAAAAAAGCTGGACCAAGGCTGGGTCAAACTGGACCGTGGCATTTCAAGTGGACGTTGGTAAAAATAGCCATTCTACCAACACCAGCTCAATGATCCAACGTGGGAAAGGTGCCAAAGGGCCTAAAAGTGCTTAACGTAAGAGAGAAGCCAACTAAGAATGAACGTATAAATTCATGATTTCCTTATACTTATATTGTATATCAAACAAGATGCCAGTTTCGAAATGGTGATCTAGATTGATCGAGGTACTGGACCAATGACAAGTCTCACCCCCCCCCCAGGTCGTGTCACCAACAGTTGAAAGCGCGAGAGCCTCTCGTTCACCCCACCATTCACTCCACCCCGCGCCCCTGGCATCACAGGACACAGGGCTAACCAAGAAACTTGAACACATCAAGCATCAGGCGAACTGGTCAGCCCGACACACACACACACAGATACATTACAACCATCTCCACTACAGGCCCCTCCTCAGTGGACACCCAGGGCTAACATGAAACCTTGTCTATCTGGTCAATGACACTACAATACAACAGCCAGAGAAACACTCACAGTCACTATGTTGAACTCGGGTAGACTACAATCATTGTGATCAGCTGTATATATTTGTATGACATGATTTCACGGGGATTGGTGGATATAACAAATCATAGACATAAAAGCCAAACAAAACAGCCACAATGATCCCACAGTCCCACCACAGCGCTGGTTGTCACATGGTCCCACCACAGCACTGGTTGTCACATGGTCCCACCACAGCACTGGTTGTCACATGGTCCCACCACGGCACTGGTTGTCACATGGTCCCCACAACAGCACTGGTTGTTACATGGTCCCACAACAGCACTGGTTGTCACATGGTCCCACCACAGCACTGGTTGTCACATGGTCCCACCACAGCACTGGTTGTCACATGGTCCCACCACAGCACTGGTTGTCACATGGTTCCACCACGGCACTGGTTGTCACATGGTCCTACAACAGCACTGGTTGTCAGACATATGAGGCCAGCCACAGCTGGGATTGAGTGTGTTTTCCCGCTCCCGAACACGTGTTGACACTAAATGCCAAGTGTCACCTCAGTGCTCACGATGAATGTTGACATTTTAAAGGGAAACTCCCTGGGTACAGACAGTCACAGTCGTGCTTGACATTTGAAGGGGAAACTCCCTGGGTACAGTCACAGTGGTGCTACTCATTGGCTGAATGCCACTCTTAGTTATGCATAGACATGAATGATTTTTATATGACCATGCTGAAAACACAACCATTGTATGCCCCCCCCCCCCAGGTATTTGTAAGAAAAATGTATAGGTGTGTCTGAACACGCCGCTACAAATTGCATGTGAAAAATGATAGCAAGGCCCCAATGACTAGGGTTCACCCCAACACGATGACGTAAACGTCACGCAAGCCAACGAGTCAGACACTGCTCACCTACTTATTGCTGGGGTTAAACACTGCAGGAAGCTAACATTCTCCCCCGCTAACACCATCAAAAGACTCAAGAAACAGGTCGAGGTCGATGGTCCAAATGTCGTGCGCACCAAGTCCCACCGTTTGATGTGGGTCTATTGGGACGATTGTTAGCACGCGTTAACTTAAACGGTAGGTAAGACAAACACATTTATCTGATCCTGGGTAGGGTATATTATTGACAACATGAAATGATGACGTATGAAGGGTATATTAGTATATTATTGACAGCAAGAATTGATGACTTATTAATTACTGACAACATGAATTGATGACGTATGGAGGGTGTATTAATTATTGACAACATGAAACGATGACGTATGAATGGTATATTTTTTTGCGACACTAACTGATGACGTATGAAGGGTATGTTATTGGCGACACGAACTGACGTATGAAGGGTATGTTATTGGCGACACGAACTGACGTATGAAGGGTATGTTATTGGCGACACGATGATGATTGAAGGGTATGTTGTCAGGTTCCCAACTGACGTATGAAGGGTATGTTATTGCCTATGTGAACTGATGACGTCCGAGCCACTTGCTGTCATGACATGTTATTGATCAAATGTTGCACACAGTGATGGCATTGAAACAGACGAGATCAAGTGTGGCACATCGACAACTAGATTTAACGGAAACAGATGATGGGACACGTCATCTGTGCCAGGAAACGATGCCTGACTTTCTGGCATGTTCGACACCACGCCCTTCCCTACCGTTGAAGATCCATGTATATGTGACGTGTGGACAGAGAGCCGAGAACCGCTGTTGGTGAGCTTGTCCTCCTTACCCTCCCCTGGCCAGGGTGGGGGTGGGGCCGTGAGCGGGAATGGAAGTAAGCGGATTGTGGATAAACCAGGAACAATAGAATCTCTGGCACGCCATGGCGCAGTTAGCAGATACGGGGGAGACCCCATGATAGCACTTTGTCTTACTTTACTGAAGGGAAATAACACTTTGTCTTGCTTTGCTGAGAGGATTCATTGGTGTCAAACTGACAGGACAAAGACTTTCTCACACGACGGTAACCCACTCACAGCAGACACAATCATTGCTCATGTTAGTCCACTACCACCATGGGCTGTATAACACTCACAGCAGACACAATCATTGCTCATGTTAGCCCACTACCACCATGGGCTGTATAACACAGCAGACACAATCATTGCTCATACGCATGTTAGCCCACTACCACCATGGGCTGATATCGACTTAATGCTCACATCTTCACAACAACACGCTTTAAAAATACAACTCACCCTGCAAATTCCGAAATGTTTAGGGGTGTTAATTAAACCAACAGGTAGATAGGTTGGTCTCACACCTGGAACTGACAAAGTCAACCAACAGGTAGGTAGGTTGGCTTCACACCTGGCACTGACATAGTCAACTGGCAACCAACAGGTAGGTAGGTTGGTCTCGCACCTGGCACTGACGACATCAGCTGCCACAGAACCCGACGCCAGCTGCAACGACCGCTGTTTCTAATCGTTCAAAATGCGCTGGTGACATGTTGCCATGGCAACCCATTAGACCTCGCACGTAAGCGGTGACAAGCAGCCAACAAGTTGTGGTATTGACAAAAACATCGCTCTACCACCGCCACATGTTCTACAACTACAGCTACCACCACCACCACAGGTTCTTAAACTGCAGCTACCACCACCACAGGTTCTACAACTACATCTACCACCACCACAGGTTCTACAACTACAACCACCACAGGTTTTACAACTACAGCATTAATAACAAGATCAAAACATCGTCCCCTACAACAATTATCACCCATAAAAACAACAGCTGATATCAATCATGGCTGAGCCCCACACCTACAGGAAAACTTTGGAAAGGCCTTCTGATGAGCCAAGAAAATACCAACCGTTGTGGGGGGGGGGGGCATAACTGGCATATTTCATGGCACACCAACATACGATTCATGGGAGTAGGAGGTGGAGTTGTTTCTTGGAGAACATTGTCAGTCCACCATAGAATAAATATCTTTTTAAACAGATGTGTTCCTCTAGCTTTGGTTTCTATTGCCTGCCTTGTGTGGCAGGGATACAACCCAAGAGAGATTGTTTGTAGAATGAACATTGGCAACTTACAACAAGAGAACGACCACGTGACCTCACAAGTTCAGCAGAAAGAAGTTGGGTCAATCATCATAACAAAAAAACAAGGGATACAACCCCATAGAGATTGTCCAATCAACATTGGCAACTTACAACAAGAGAACGACCACGTGACCTCACAAGTTCAGCAGAAAGAAGTTGGGTCAATCATCATAACAAAAAAACAAGGGATACAACCCCATAGAGATTGTCCAATCAACATTGGCAACTTACAACAAGAGGACAGCCACTCCACTTCACAAGTAGTTGGGTCAATCATCATCATAAAAAGAACGCTAATTTTCAGTTTCCAAACTGACAATAAAAGGCAAACTGGCAGAGATGGTGACCAAACTACCATATATGCCAAGTTCTGGAAGAGGACATTATAACAAAATCAATTACTTTTTAAATATTAGTAACTTATAACCAACCATTTAAATAGATTATGTTTTAGACACTTGGCACTTTGGTAACCAATAGACAGAGTTATTACACCTGCAACTAAAAGACACAGTTACAATGGCAACTAAAAGACACAGTTATTACACTGGCAACTAAAAGACACAGTTATTACACTGGCAACCAAAAGACATCATCTCATCATCTGTATAGGGGAGCACACATTTTTTAAGGCTGTTATTTTTCATAAAAGACAACTCAGTGTTAAGTGTCTCTTATTATTATCAGTTAAACCCAATGAGACAGCAGCTGCCTTCAAATCTTAGGGGGCCATGCCTATTTGATGTTATGCTGATAGGCAAGTTTTGGCTCAACCAGAAACACTTTAGACAAGGAAGAGAACATAATGTATCTTTAATGATTGACATTAAAAGAGAATATATAAAGAAATACCCCCCCCCCATAAATACAAGTAAGAAAAATTAATTTTTGCATACACACTTTATTATTGTGACTAAATTTAGATTAAATCAAGAAAGACTTGTATCTATCTAATTTGCTTTTACTAGCGAACATTAAAATTTGGATTTATTAAAGTTTATTTATATCATTATGTATGGACCTTTGAATGGTGCAGCTCTAATTGGATATATAAATGACAATCTTCAAACCATTAATTAGATGGATTACTTCCTATATTTTAATTCAAGAATATATTAGCTATCTCACATAATGGAATGATTATTTAAAATTTAAAAGTGTCACATTTTTGTGAAAAACAGTGCAAAAGTGACTTCAAAGCACCTTCTGAATAAAAAGGCACATCTCACTAAAAATGCAATCAGTATCAGGTGACAAATTTGCATTTATGCAATGAAAAACAGCAAATATTATAATGGGACACCCCTCACACGGATAAAACCTAAAGAAGTAAAAAATAAACTTATTATGATCATAATTTATTTTTGGATGCTGGTGGGACATTATTTGATTTTAAATTATTGGTAAAATACATGATAAGACTGCATTCACACGGAACTAAAAAAAAATGTTTATACATGTCTTACTGGATTACAGTCATACTGGTTTATGTTCTGAAGTATTAACTTTATGTTTATGACAAGCATTTCATACATGAAGGACTCTCTAACTGCGTTTGTACTTGTACTTAACAAATATAAACACAATGTGGAAATCTAACAGCCTAAGGAGTTCTCACATACTGCAGTCTAAAGATTACATGGCTGAGAGTAATATTAAAGAAAAATAGATTAACTAATGGGGGACATTTAATAATGTATAAAATAAGTATGATAATTACCTCCCATGTTGGCTAGTCAAAGTTCCAACTGTTTAGTTTGATGATGTGAGATGGTAATAAGTCTAAGAATGTATCCTTCCAACAGCTGCTACATATATAGGTCATAAGATAAACCCTCCATGACCACACACATCCGGTATTGACTGAATTATCAAAGTCTTGTTACAGCTGAGAGTAAACTATTCAATTGAGTATCAACTGTCCAGCTGGGATCAATGTTACGTCACATGAGAGTTCAAATTATAATTGAGCTTCAATTCTTAACTTCTCTATACACAGTCCTATGCTTAACAGATGACACTCAGGGAATTAAAATTCTATCACTAGAAAACAACTTTCATTAACACAAAGTCCAGGTAGAAATATTCTTAATAAATTATTTAAAACAAAACTTGACAAGCATGTCAGAAAACATGGTTGTGATAAATGTGGGGGAAAAAAAAGAAAACCTATTTAATATTTTTATTTTCTTAGCTAAAAAAAGAAACGACAGCAATCTAATTTCAAACCATATTGGGCATAATAGCCACAAGAAATAAATGATGCCATTCTTAAACCTGGCATAGCAATATAACCACAACTAAACAATGTGTTGCCCTTCTACAACATGTCCAGGGCAAGATTTTATTTACACAACCTGGTTTAAAGGTGCATCCCAAATAACCAACAGTGCCCAGGTGAAAGCAAAGATTTGCAAAGCCAAAAATAAGCATTTCTGAACAAGGAATGTAGCAATTTCCTGTTTGATGATGTTACAAGTAAAATGGTAATAAATCATTTGGTGAAATGTCTTTCTCTTTTTGTGCAACGAAACAATGGAATTCTCTACAATTACACATTCACAGTATTAAAAATACTAAGGTCTTCAGGACTGCACTAAAGACTAATCTCTTCAAACTTTACTTTCAAAATTAATTATACAACATTTCTTCTAACGATAAACGTAGCTTATGTGTACCGTACTGTCATTTATGTGGTTGTTAGGATATGAACGTTTGATACTTAAATGTATGAATGGATGTTATTATTTTAAAATTTGAGTAGCCCAGTTTCTTACTGACGCACCGTGCTATATAATTTATCAATGTATTATTATTATTATTTATACCAATTGCTATATTTAGTATAAATGTGCTGCAAAAACAAACTTAGATTCTGAGTGTGAACTTGCCAAAAGACTTTACTAATTTTATTTAAGTTTGAAGTATTAAAAAATTTCTTTCTTACAGAATTAAAGGCCAATCAACATCAACTGACAAATATGATTAAGCCTAGTAAACTGCCAATCAACATCAACTGACAAAAATGACTAAGCCTAGTAGCTACTGTACGGCACAGAGCAGACGAGTAGTAAAATGAACCTTGAATTATTGAAAGCTTTAACTTTAAGTATATTGGTCTTTGGTTTGATTGCAAGTTACCACTAGATGTAAAGTTTTCATCTATGACAAGCAACAAATTGCATACTGCATTGACCATGGAGCAGAGAGGGGTTGATCTTAAAAAAGGATTTAAGTTATTTTTACATTACTTTTAAGATTATTATCATTATTATCTGTCATTGCAAATCTTGCAGCCATTCTAAAGCGCAAAGTCCCTTCTATCAATATCAGAATGAAAATACAAGCATTGTGTACCAGTATCAGTTTATTTGAGTTAATCAAATTGCTTTTCAATTTTTTAAAACTTTATGAGGTAAGTCAGAGAATGGGCCATCATGAATCATGGGCATGGCATGGGTTGATAAAAGGGCTCTTTTTTTTTTTGTGGCCCTAAAAAGCCTGTCACTCAAAATCAATAATGTCTCAGGATAGGGATATTAATGATTAGGCCTAATTATTAATAGTATGACATGTCATGATACGTGAATAGAATTAATTATTTTTTGGTTTACTTTTTAATGACTAACTTACTTGTATTGTAGGGCTACCAAAATTAAAATATGAAAGTAAATGCACAGGTTTAAAAAAAAAAAATCAATACAGTCAAGCCAAATTAAATCAACTAAACACTATGAATTATAAATTATGGGAGCGTCTATTCGCAATCGATTGCGAATAGACTTCAAACCCTATTCGCAATCGGCGCGTGCTATAAATAGCCTAGGCAATCGAGAATCTCGCGGAGTTACAAGTATTCACTGCGCCTTTCATTGAGCTAAAATCTATCACTAAACCTAACCCAAAACCCTAAATACTATCACTAAACCTAACCCAACCCTCAAAACTATCACTAAACCTAACCCAAACCCTAAAAGCTATCACTAAACCTAACCCAAACCCTAAAAACTATCACTAAACTTAAACCTAACCCAAACCCTAAAAACTATCACTAAACTTAAACCTAACCCAAACCCTAATAAGCCTAATAACTATCACTTAACGTAACCCTAAAGTCTATCCCTAAACCTAAACCTTTTAAAATAAAAAAAAATCTTATTCATTATCAATTCATGTAGTACTGTTTGAAAAAAAAAAAAAATTGGCATCAATATGAAATCGAACCCCGGACCGGCGTTGTAGCGTACTATCTTACTATCAATATGACCACACAGCCACACATTCACCTATGAAATTTTTAACCTTATAAAAAAAATGTTACCAAGAATAGCAATAACCGGAAGTGAACGATTGCCTAGGCTATTTATAGCACTCGCCGATTGCGAATAGGGTTTGAAACCTATTCGCAATCGATTGCGAATAGTCACTTCGATAAATTATTTGTTCTTCTTTAGTCTTTAGTTTAGTAAAGTCAGTAAAGTTAAAGACTTCACTGTACTGAACTGTTAATGTCAATGTTACAGTTACTTTAATTGAAATTTAATTCAATCAATTAATTAATTAATTAATTTTATTTTAATACCGTCTTTAATTTGATCACGTAAAAATGATACGAGATTTTTAAAAGAAAATGTATGTTACTATTACACATGCATTTAAACGCAATAAATTAACTCTACGATACTGAATGTTAGCAGCGGTTTGCCCGTCCATTTTACTACTACTAGTAATAGTCATAGTAACAACTCCACAGTGACCCTTCCTTTCTTTGCACCCCGCACCATTATAAAAAGAAGTACGGGTTCACCCCTTACCCCAGTCGACTGCTGACCTAGTTAGAAACTAAAACAAAAGTAACTTCTATTAGTAATTATGCCAGAAACTGATCAAAATTGCCTACAAATCAAATGACAGTAAGGCTCACCCATAGAAATAAGACCGGTGTTAGGCACTTATCCAACTAGATGGAAAAAGTATGGTAAACTAGTAGGCACGAAATATTAACTTCTGTTTCTCTAAGGACCGAAAACAACATGGCGAAGTTTACATTGGCTCTGATACATAATATGGATTGGAAAAAAAAAAGGAAAGGTGGACTGGATTTACTATATAATACTACAAGTAGTAAAGAAAAACGAAAGAAAACTCTTAGTAAATCGAATTTAACTAAATGCAATAGTTATTAAACGCGTCCTGAATTGATAACTTAGCAACAATTTCAAATGCACACACATCATACATATAAAAATATTAAAATAGCAACACTGAAGCGTCTTGTCTGAAGGCTAAAAGAAAACTTCGTGTCCGCACCGCTGTGTTCACACAGTGACGACGACATTAGTGATAGTGTGGACACTGTGGACAAAGAGTCAGTTATGATGCGTGCATTGCTCCAACTCCAAGGGACGAGTCAAGCTACGTTAATAATAAATGTTCACGCTGGTACCACTAAAATGTCGCTTTTTAAAGAAACTTGCTTATTTTCCCCTTAAATAATATTAAGTTCAATTTATATTTTAATTTTTTTAATAAATAAAAGACTATAAAATTAATCGAGATAATTTATTGCAAAAAAAAACTAACATCCTGGCTTGAATATAATACTTTATCTATATTTTTTAAAAAAATTACAATTTAAAAATTAACAGATTGGAACAATGTCAGATGTAATGGACAGTAATCCAATCATAAAAGAACTTCGAAACCAAACTGAGTTACCTCCACTAAAAATTCATCAAGACAGAAAACACGCAAAAAAATATTATTCAAATGTAGTTAAAGATAAAGATAGTGTCAGGATGTAAATGTGAGAAATCATAAGGTTTTATTTGGTTTTTTTTTGTCATTGATAAAAGAATATAAACAGATGTATGATTAGTGAAAATAAAAAGAGTAAATAGAAAATCAATTCAAAACGTAAACATTTATACATTCCAATAAAAATTTAAAGAATAAAAACCAGAAAATTATAATAGAATAGGGTAAGATGAAAATAAGAAATTATGTCCTTATTTTAGCTAAATTACTTTCAATTCAAGTTATCAAATCATATAACCTCCAACAACCAGATATAAAACTCCCAATGTTTAAAGATGGGGAGATACCAGATCAGGTTTAGACTGGAAGAAACTATACACAACAACAATGAACATCTTGGTAAACTCTTACACAATAGCTACAACAACTAAGACTTGACTAAAATATTGTATTTGAAAGTACAGCAAGTTGAATGATGTAGTCCAACAGCCACCCCCAACAGCTGAGTTTTTCCACTAAGAGAACTTGTAAATTAGTGATAAGTTGATATATATTAGCAATGAGCCAGATTATTTTAACCTCGTCCTGCTTTAACAAAAAAATGTTGATGTTCAACTTGAAAAATTGCAAATGGGACAGTAACTCTTATCATTTCTGCAGCTAATAAGCTTGGCAGAGGCATCACTAGGGTTGGTGTCACCCGGGTGCCCCTCATGATTAACCAATAGAACTCCTCTGAGTTTTCCAGTGCCAATTAACGGGAATATATAGAATTTTACGGTCTGGTGTCACCCCCCTGATGGTGTCACCAGGGGCGGCCCGCCCCCATCGCAACCCCCTAGCGACGCCACTGAAACTTGGGAACAGTGGTATATCAAACAAGCAGACAGGTTTTAAAACAACACAGTTGTTGCACAGTGTTTGACAAAGGGTAGAGTTGACTAGTGAGATGTACAGTCAGGGACTGCCTCAAACAAAGTGATAGTGATATCATACAAAGACTGGTTTCATAGGCCACCTAAGTAGTGATATCATACAAAGACTGGTTTCATAGGCCACCTAAGTAGTGATATCAAAGACTGGTTTCATAGGCCACCTTAGTGATATCAAAGACTGGTTTCATAGGCCACCTTAGTGATATCAAAGACTGGTTTCACAGGCCACCAAGTAGATGTACACAAAGGAGTAGGAAAACAAACACAGGATTATGATGAACAAATATCTCAGCAATGTTCCATCTAAGGCAGTGGTTCTTAACGTGGGTTCGATCGAACCCTAGGGGTTCGGTGAGTCAGTCGCCGGGGTTCGGCGGAGGGAGGTCAAGACAGCACCCGACTCAAGGCATCTATATTACTACTAATAATGAAGGGTTCGGTGAATGTGCATATGAAACTGGTGGGGTTCGGTACTTCCAAAAAGGTTAAGAACCACTGATCTAAGGCTTGTGTGGTCTGTGTGTGTGTGCACAGTTGTGAAAATAACACACTTGTGTGAAAAATAACACACTTGTGTGCACAGTTGCGCAAAATAAAACACTTGTGTGCAAAGTTGTGAAAAATAACACACTTGTGTGCACAGTTGCGCATAATAACACTTGTGTGCACAGTTGCGCAAAATAACACACTTGTGAGCAAAGTTGTGAAAAATAACACACTTGTGTGCACAGTTGCGCAAAATAACACAGTTGTGTGCAAAGTTGTGCAAAATGCATTTTTGGGCAAACACAGATATTATATATTCCTGCCTGGTTTATCTGCAAGCAGCACAGATTAAAGGGAACATTGATCAACATAGGACGCAATAATCTTCTGTATAGAAGGAGCGTCTGTATCAGATAAGGTAATTGTCATTCTTTAAAACACAAGTTTGTTGTTTGTCAAATGGCTTATCAGACAATATCTCAACGGGCCTTAAGGAGATATCAGACCACACCCAAAAGGGCCTAATGTAATGACTGCCTCATTATCCTGAGTGTGACGTCAATAAATGAAATGTGTCACTTACTAATCTCTGCTGCTATTGGTAATCCACAGACATCTGTTCTCTGGCTCAGACAGACTGACACGTTGACGGCAGTCACTCCATTTTGAGATATTTCCAGCTTGTCACCCATCACCTGGACAACAAAACAAAACACATATAATAGAATTCTGAAAGCTCCACAAAACATATTGGTTTTATATGACAACTGCTGTGATAGTAACTGTTAAATAATGCCTAGAATCTAAGTCTTGACAACTGCTGTGATAGTAATTGTTAAATAATGCCTAGAATCTAAGTCTTGACAACTGCTGTGATAGTAACTGTTAAATAATGCCTGGAATCTAAGTGTTAACAACTGCTGTGATAGTAACTGTTAAATAATGCCTAGAATCTAAGTGTTAACTAACAACTGCTGTGATAGTAACTGTTAAATAATGCCTAGAATCTAAGTGTTAACAACTGCTGTGATAGTAACTGTTAAATAATGCCTGGAATCTAAGTCTTGACAACTGCTGTGATAGTAACTGTTAAATAATGCCTAGAATCTAAGTGTTAACAACTGCTGTGATAGTAACTGTTAAATAATGCCTAGAATCTAAGTTTTGACAACTGCTGTGATAGTAATTGTTAAATAATGCCTAGAATCTAAGTTTTGACAACTGCTGTGATAGTAACTGTTAAATAATGCCTAGAATCTAAGTCCTAACAACTGCTGTGATAGTAACTGTTAAATAATGCCTAGAATCTAAGTCCTACCTTCATACAACCATTGTAAGCAGTCCAGTCCCCCTTGTCGGCCTTCACTTCAACTCGCAGGCAATAATCATTATCATAAGGTGAGATAACTACTAAACTTTTATACTTGGCATCATAGACTGGAATTTTGGAGAGTGAGGGTATCAGCAGATCTGGGAACAAAAATAGTTTCTTTACTTTATTGAATCTTTATGTTGGTCTAACTGTATTGTGATGGGACAGGATTTCTATAGTTTTATATTTCTTTCAACTGAATCTTTATTTTGGTCAAATTTTTTTTAATGTAACAGAAAATTAAAAGTACATATTAAAATATTTTATGAGATCACAGTAAAAAGCATCAGTGAAAATAAGATATGATAAAATGTCACTGATTTCACAATTTACATGTGACAGAGGAAATAGGGACAATTTTTTAATCTTAAAAAATTAAAAAATCTCAACATCAGTAACATCACGTAAAAATTATGAAATTTTTGTCTTCAAGCCAACTCATTAACTTGAATGATTAAAGTTTAAATAAATTTTCAAGTTCTAAATTAGAATCAAATGACTTTCAATAGAATTATTTAAAAACAGAAACTCTTCTTTATGGTAAAAATTTAACAAGTATATTGACAAACAAGATGATTTTTTAAATTCTATCTTTAAAAAAAATATTAATACCTTCTTGATTTCAAACTAAAATATTGAAGCTTTGGTAAACTATAATAGACATGTTAACAAGTTTAAAGTTCAAGCTTTTAGCTTATGAGAAATTAACAATAATAAAAATTCAACTGACTATTTGTTGTAACAACAACAGGCACGGAGACAGGCCCAAAGCCCAACTCATTGGCTGCCACTACTTGGAATGTGTAAGTGTTGGATGGACGAAGCTCTGAAATTAGCAAATTTGTTTATTTTACACAAAACTAATAGTACATTTTTTAAAATATTACTGTAAATTAATGTTTTAGGAATTTAAGTAGAGAAAAAATACATTAAATTCTTTACAATCCAGATTGCTCTAATAGCACACAAAAAAGTGTGAACCGATTTAAACTCAATCTCTTGACATCTAGTGATCTATTTCAGACAGTTAACAACAGTAAAGTTCAATAATAAGTTCCATCAGTGAAAATGAAATATTTGAACATTGCCAAATGACCACAAGTACACAACTAGGCCAACATACTTGTAACATTGAAAGACCTGGAAGAACTTAGCTGTGACATTGCCAAATGACCACAAGTACACAACTAGGCCAACATACTTGTAACATTGAAAGACCTGGAAGAACTTGGCGTGTGACATTGCCAAATGACCGCAAGTACACAACTAGGCCAACATACTTGTAACATTGAAAGACCTGGAAGAACTTAGCGTGTGACATTGCCAAATGACCACAAGTACACAACTAGGCCGACCTGGAAGAACTTGGCGTGTGACATTGCCAAATGACCACAAGTACACAACTAGGCCAACATACTTGTAATATTGAAAGACCTGGAAGAACTTGGCGTGTGACATTGCCAAATGACCACAAGTACACAACTAGGCCAACATACTTGTAACATTGAAAGACCTGGAAGAACTTGGCGTGACCTCTAACCTCTTGGGCTCCTCCCCCCCACCAGACTTCTGGACATAAAACCTTTGGTTGTATCCACCATCAAACCCTGGTGTCCAGGACAGCATGACGGACTCCCAGGTGGTGGAGGGGACTGTGAGGTTGCTGGGCTGTTCAGGTGGAGCTGAGAAGAAACCATTCAAAATTATGTTGGCCATTGGGGTGGGGAGGGGGGTGGTTGGATACAAACAGTATGAACTTGAATAGAAATTGTTGGTGACTGCATTAAGTAAGCCTGATAATGCTGACATTTTCAGATCTGTGTTTTTTGAGCAATAACCAACTATAAACAATATTAAAATGACATATAAACCATATTGAAATGACATATAAACAATATTAAAATGACATATAAACCATATTGAAATGACATATAAAATAATATTGAAATGACATATAAACCATATTGAAATGACATATAAACAATATTAAAATGACATATAAACCATATTGAAATGACATATAAACATTATTGAAATGACATATAAAATAATATTGAAATGACATATAAAATAATATTGAAATGACATATAAACAATATTGAAATGACAAACTATTGCTTATTCAAACTTCACTTTCAAAATTAATTAAACCTCATTTCTTCTAACAATAAAAGCAGCTTATGTGTACCGTACAGTCCTTTGTGTTGTTGTAAGGATATGAGTGTTTATTGAATGCATTGATACTTACATGTATGTTACTATTTTGATGTGAAACACTGTGAGCGTACAGCGCTATATAAGTTATCAATCTATTTATCATTAATTATACCTTGCATTATATGATACATAAAGATTAACATCTCATAGTTTGAAATAGGATCTAAATTTGAACAAAACAAAGTACTTACATTTTTTAGCTAATAAAATATCTTGTGATGTGTTGCCCAGGCCATTGCGTACAAAACATCGATAGGAACCATAACTCCTATCGGTCACACTCAGCAACGTGAGCCTGCTCTCAATTTTTCCGACCCCACCAAGTTGGTTTTGTATGACAGAGATTCCCGACTGCCCATGCAAGAGTTGCTGGCCTTGAAAGTACCACTGAAGTGTGGGCTCGGGGTAACCCTGCGCCGTGCAGACCAACTCTGCCTTCTCCTGCTTGGACGCTGCTTGGGGTTTAGATGTGGCTTCTAACACAGGCGGGACTGTTAGAGTAAAACAATGGGCGGGACTGTTAGAGTAAAACAATGGGCGGGACTGTTAGAGTAAAACAATGGGCGGGACTGTTAGAGTAAAACAATGGGCAGGACTGTTAGAGTAAAACAATGGGCGGGACTGTTAGAGTAAAACTATGGGCGGTAACTGTACTCATGATAAAACAATGGATGGTAACTGCATTCATGATTAAAGAGAAATGTACTATAAACAAAGTAATCAAGTCATAGAGGTGATTTGTCTCACAATGTGATATTTTTAACACCTTCATTAGCGGGGGTAAAAGGGTAAGAAAGTACGTACATGAGTTTTTATTGAACTTGAACACTTAAATATTTCTGAATTAATTCTCATTTAATTCTAGTTGAATCGATTGTTATGTTACAATCTAGTCCGATGGTTTTCATAGTGTGATAAACACATTGACTTACAGTTTATCAGTAGCTGTGTGCGTGTCATAAATACATTGACTTACAGTTTATCAGTAGCTGTGTGCGTGTCATCGGTGTGTCCGTATGTTTGTCAGACTCGGCCTGACATGAGTAATTGCCGATGTCACGTATCTGTAACGCCGTCCTCTGACCGCCAAATGCCGACAAAGATCTGGCAGAGCCTGAGGGAAACAAGAGCAAGTTTATACCACTATTTTATTTCAATAATACTAAAGCTTTTCACCCAACAAATGTACATACAACATGGACTTTCATAATTTTAACCGACAACTTTGTCCTTATTTTGACTTTATATCATTAGTAGGTAGGTTATTTTAAATGACATTAATAATTTATAAGAGGCCGCTATGATCTTCTGTATTGAAGCAGCGTCTGTAATAAATAAGACTAATAATCTACAAGTTTATAATAGGACGCAATGATCTTCTGTATAGAGGAGCGTCTGTTATAGATAAGACTAATAATCTACTAGCTTATAAGATGCCACAATGACTTCTGTATTGAAGCAGCGTCTGTTATAGATACCATTAATAATCTACCAGCTTGTCTCTTTCGTCAGCTGCTAAAGCTTTTGGTGAGACAAATTAATTCAGTAATCAACGAAGTAATTTCAACAGACAATATAATAATCCCCTTTTCAGTCCATGTCGGACTCAAGGTCATGTGAAGTAGCGTTCACACGTTTATTTAGCCACCACTAACGAGCAAGGGATTGTGTTGCTAGCACAATGTCTCGGGGGCCTTGCCAGTACCGAGGCTTGAACTCGTGACTCGAGTACGTGCAACGGTTCGGCAGTCCAGCACGCTACCACTATGACCACCGCACCCTTATTTCAACAGATATTAGGCCAGCATTATTCAAATCTACATGGCTGCTACTTTTACTTGACTGACCTTTGAACTGTAGTACACTGACCTGTGAACTGTAATACACTGACCTTTGAACTGTAATACACTGACCTTTGAACTGTAATACACTGACCTTTGAACTGTAATACACTGACCTTTGAACTGTAATACACTGACCTTTGAACTGTAATACACTGACCTTTGAACTGTAATACACTGACCTTTGAACCGTCATACACTGACCTTTGAACTGTAACACACTGACCTTTGAACTGTAATACACTGACATTTGAACTGTAACACACTGACCTTTGAACCGTCATACACTGACCTTTGAACTGTAACACACTCTGTACAAGTATGCTGTAGGAGTCCACTGGCTTGGTTGTCGTGACAACTGTGAAGAGATCTGGTCGCGTGTTGAGGGACTGGTTCTCTCCTTCCTGGTACCAGGTCACCTGGGGCTGGGGGTAGCCCCTGGCCTCACAGGTCAAGGTCAACATTTTGGTTTCAGACAGGAACACACTCAGCTCCAGCTCTGGTCTTTTTGTTAACAATGGGGGCTCTATGAACCAAGAACATAGGTTTGTTAACAATGGGGGCTCTATGAAACAAGATCATAGGTTTGTTAGCAATGGGGGCTCTATGAAACAAGAACATAGGTTTGTTAACAATGGGAGATCTATGAAACAAGATCATAGGTTTGTTAACAATGGGAGATCTATGAAACAATAAGAGGTTTTTTATTATGGACCAAACGGAAATCGCTCCAGACAATCGTCCTGGCAGATTTATATCGTGTTTTTTTAAACTATTCGCCTCGGCAAATAGTGACCACGCAAATAGCCAAATATATTAAAATACCTTAAAAAAACAATTTTGGGATTTGATAAATATCAAGATTAGTATACTTAGAAATTGTTAAAAATATAACAAATGTAACCTAATTATAGAATTTAATAATTTGAAATTTTAAAAATATAAAGTTTATTAATAAACTAATTACCATAATTTTGTGTTTCTTCTAGCGACTAGCATCACGCCACCATTTACTAAAGAATTTAAACTCTTTACATATTTAATAAAATTAATTCAAATTAAAGTAAGTATATTAACTAAAATTAGCAGAATAATTTTTATATTCTTCTATACTATTTAGAAAGATTTTTAGCAAAACCTGAAATTTAAATTTTAGGAGAATGTTGAAGTTTTGCGTAAATTCAAAGCGTTAGTCCAAACAGACTAACTTTATTTGATTCAATATTTTAGATATTGTATTACTACAGCTAGCAATATAATTGAAGACCTGCATCACAATTCTATTACTTCATCTAGAATAATTAACTCAAGAACTAAATCTCAAAATTATAAATTTTATATTCTAATTATAATTAACAGCGTATAAAAATCATATTTGGGAAAAAAAATCATGTTAAGCCTGGTCCCTTTTGGAACTCAGGACGTGTTAGCGCATTTTCGTATTATGTATCAGTACTTATGTTAGATATCAGCATTATGTAGTTATCAGTAATTGTGTTTAGATTTTAGACATATTTTTATGAATTTTCTTGTGTAATGAATATACCTGACATTTTTTTTATTTAAAAGTCATTTCTTTACATTTAAAAAAAATTTATTTTCTCTTTAATCTAACTACAAGTCACCACAAATGATGACGTAAAACTCTCTAAACTTTTACACATATTCTAATGACGTCAACAAAAAAAAAAACAAAAAAAAAACTAATTCTTTTGCACGCCTTCGCACCACTCTTGAATGCTTGAAAAATGATGTATTCGACTTCCGGCAATGGCGGCCGTTCCCTGCGCCAGTGTTACCTCTCGATTCGCAAAGTTTTTTGGTAGTTTTAACGGGGTTTTTTAACGGATCGAGTAACTGAGTGTTGATGCACAAATGGCAGGTCAGGACATACAAAAAACATATATACATCATGGGTCTAGGACTTATGGATGCTGTGATCAAAGGTGATGACAGACGGACAAAACGGGAGCAATAGCGCATTCGACTTCTCGAAAATGCGCTAAAAATAATGAATTATATTTATTTAAAAATCTTTAAAATTTTGCCAACAGTGAAGGGGAGACAATTCACTGTTTATTCACACCAAAAAAAAACTTTTGAATTTAAATGAAAAAATTAGAGGATTTCAATTTTTGTGTAATTAGTTTTGTCAAGCACTTGAACAGTGTCACAGATTGGCATAAATAATGTTTTAATATAAATCATAGTAGTTTTCTTTATAATAGATACATCATTTAAGAATTAAGACTAAAGTGTCAAAAAACTGAATGATCTTGAAAATATTTATTAGAATAAACTACATGATAAAATGTGAAGTCTGTGCCCAAGTACCAAGATAAATTAATATTCTATATCAAATTATTTTGATAATGGTAATAACATTTAACATTTACTTGTTGATCATCACGCCTTAAAAATGTTCTGTTTGCTAGAGAAATAATTGCATATGATATCAATAGAAATATGACCCACCAAAGACAATGATGTCAGTAGAAATATGACCCACCAAAGACAATGATATCAAAAAAAATATGACCCACCAAAGACAATGATATCAAAAAAAAATATGACCCACCAAAGACAATGTCAATAGAAATATTACCCACCAAAGACACTAATGTTGATGAAGGCTGTCTCACCACCTCCCCTGTTGTTGACGGGTGTACAGCTGTAGCGGCCGTTATCAGACAGCTTGACGGAAATGACGGTCAGGGTCTGCCTGTTCTGTGACAAAGTCTGTCCATCCTTTGTCCATGTATACGTAGGCTCAGGATAGCCTGGAGTGAGTAAATGTTAACAATAGTAAACAAGGGTTAACATTTTAGGTCAAACATTTATTGAGATGAGTTTCAGCTGAAACAGACAATTGAAATTATTTGTAGGTGTGCAAGTCTTAACAGTAACATAAAGTGAAAGATTTAAATATCAGCCCGTAGTTACAACAGTAACATAAAGTGATATGTTAAATATCAGCCAGTAGTTACAACAGTAACATAAAGTGATATGTTTAAATATCAGCCCAAAGTTACCACAGTAACATAAACTGATATGTTTAAATATCAGCCCAAAGTTACCACAGTAACATAAACTGATATGTTTAAATATCAGCCCGTAGTTACCACAGTAACATAAACTGATATGTTTAAATATCTGCCAGTAGTTCAATAATGGAATAAACATAATGTTTACTATCACATACATAGCAATTATGATTCACAGATCACAGTGAAGCCACTTATTATTTTATTTAGATGTACTTCCTATGGATGTTATGAGATAGAACTCAAAATTTAGATGGGGCAATGATCAAAACCAATTAACTTTCAATATGTCATCAACTCTTAATGCTCCAAAGTGCGATAATGTGCGACTTGCCTCGATTATCAAAGCGCAGTAAAGCGCACCTCGATAGCACCATCTTTAGAAATGAAATTACAGAACGTAAAAACTATTCAGTGCTGGATAAAAGATGTATTCAACTTCCGGAAATGGCGATGATTGGCTTCGCTCGTGTTTACGACCGGTTTGCGAAGTTTCATGGTAGATTTTACAATTTTTTTAAAAGATGTGATTTTGCTATACTTTTTTTGTGAAAATAATAGTTCTTAACTACAGGGCAAAATAGTTTTAAACTCAAGACAGCCTTTTGCATAAAATAACCATTTTTATCTTAAAAGATGAAGTCAGTATGACAATAATATTGTAAATACATTTTTAGCTATTTTTTTACATTTCATAACCAGTTGATCGCAATTCGGTGAATTCTTACGGGACTAGGGCGGGAGTTTTCCAAAAAACATTCTGACGCATTAAGAGTTAATGACATGTTATAAAAATCTATTTCCATTTTAAGTTTAACATTAAATTTTTCACAAATTAAATCCTTTGACTAGCACCGACCGTTTGGTGTAGCAGTGCAAGTTATCTCCAACTTCTCCCCAACATCTACATCTGGAACTGTCCCAATGGAAGCCTTCCCAGGCTTATCTGGTCAGATGGACAATTTGTAACAATATAAAATGTGTCTACATGTGTACATAAGTATACATATTTAAATTAATAACATGAAATAACAGTAGAAGTAATCCAGTCAAAACCTCAATTTACTGCCTCTTCTTTTCTTGCAAGCTTTGGAAAATAATTTGTTCCACTTGATAACAGAAACACACCTTGGCGTAGAAACTGATCATTGAACAATTTATATGTTTCAGACTCAGTAACAACATAGGAGGACTTGGTACCACCTTAGCATTTCATATAGCACTGAATTAGTATAACAGGACTACTATATATATCACTATATCATTATATATACTGAATTAGTATAATACCATCACTAAATATGACTGTATCACTAAATATAGAGTACTGAATTACAGTTATAACTAAATATAACAGTATCATTACATACCAAGTAATAAATTAGTATATGATATCGAATGGGACTGCAATAAATTAGTATAACAGCACTACTAAATATCACTGTATGGTTAAATACAGAGTATTAAATCAGTATAACAACATCACTCAGAATCACAGTGTTCTAAAAATTACTAACTTAGTACGATAATAGCATCACTCAATATGACTGTATCATATTACGCAGAAACCTGTTAGACATTTAAGAGCCTATTAGTTCAACTCATGTTGAATGTACATGTATGAGAAACCCTCAGATACACAACTTACATTGTACGTCTACGTATGTGAAGGCCTCAGATGACACAACTTACATTGTACGTAAACATATGTGAAACCTTCAGATGACACAACTTACATTGTACGTAAACGTATGTGAAGGCCTCAGATGACACAAACTCGACACTCTCTCCAGAAATCCTCAGCTGGCTCCGGGCCCTGCAGGAATAATTGCCTGCGTCTGTGCGGTTGATGACACTCATCTTCAAGGTCGGTGACGTCCCCTTGGTCTGCTGGGTGCCATCGGCCAGCACCTTTGACCAGACCACTTCGTACGTGTCTGGGTTGGCATCTATGTTACAGTTGATGTTGACGCTCTCACCTTCGTTAGCTGTCACAGTCGCTGGAATGCTGATGATTGGGGGATCTGTTGGACGACAAATAGAGGAACAACATAAAATATATGTGAGTCTCCTAGTAGGTAGGACCACAAATAGAGGAATAACATAAAATATATGTGAGTCTCCTAGTAGGTAGGACCACAAATAGAGGAATAACATATAATATATATGTCAGTCACCTAGTAGCTAGGACCACACATACAGGAATAACATATAAAATATATGTCAGTCTCCTAGTAGGTAGGACAACAAATAGAGTAATAACATATAAAATATATGTGTCACCTAGTAGCTATGAATGTTATACACATACAACACTGTAACAGGATTTAGCTGAGCAGCATATTATTTAAAGTGGGTTCAACTTAACAGTTCAGAACATTAGTTTGTTAAGATGACAGCTAACTTATTTTGGAATTCAATGTAAAATGTCATCAGTTCACAGAAATTCAACAGCAACAGTAACGGTTTGGAGAAAAAAATAATTCAAGATACACAGAAAAATTGTGTAATCAAAACAATAAACTAAAGCTGTGTTTTGAGTAACACAAAGGTTGGATTTGGGTTAATGCCTTCATCAGTACAAATAGTAAGTTACACAAGAATTAAAATTATATTTACATTATATAAAGCAAATAAATTAATATTATTTAAAAATATACATTTTTTTAAAAATAGGAAGTGATTCTTTGTGTAATTATTGTTATACATTAAATAAATGTAAAATACTTCAAGAGCCACAAGAATATATTTTAGTCATTATTAATTAAAACAAAGCCAGATTTCTATCAGTAACTAAAACAAAGCCAGACTTCTATCATTAATTAAAACAAAGCCAGACTTCTATCAGTAACTAAAACAAAGCCAGACTTCTATCATTAATTAAAACAAAGCCAGACTTCTATCATTAATTAAATCAAAGCCAGACTTCTATCATTAATTAAATCAAAGCCAGACTTCTATCATTAATTAAATCAAAGCCAGACTTCTATCATTAATTAAAACAAAGCCAGACTTCTATCAGTAATTAAAACAAAGCCAGACTTCTATCAGGACTGATCACTCACATTGCACATTGATATCCAAAGTGGCAGAACGCTCTCCGATGGCATTTTTGGCGGTGCATTTATAAATACCATTATCTGTCTTGGTGACTGGCTTTAGAGACCTCTCTTGGCTTGTACCTATTGAGGTTAATAACATTTCATGCATTAGGAAAAATTCAGTTCATCCATGAACATTCAACCTTGGTAATGTCTCTTTTGAAAGCTAATATTTTTTTTTTTAAAATTTAAAACTGATTTTCAAAAGTTCTTTTTTCTGCTGTTTGCAGTTATGAGACTTTCAGCAGAAATTATATTATTTATGTTTTGATTCGGGGAATCACTTTAGGTTAGCACTTGACTTATTTTAAAACTGATCATTAGCTCAATAGGCTGGATATTTAAGTTGTAATAATTCAAATGCTTAAAAAAAACATCGTCAATATGTGGCCTTCTGATTTATATAATTGTTTCAAAGTTAAGATATCAATATCAAAAAATAATATTCAGCCCATGATAAATCCACCTCTAAAGCATATCAACGATGTTAAGTATCTAAGAATACCTGATAGGGCTACGCCATCTTTAGACCACGTAACATAGCTTACAGTAGGGTTGGCATCCACGTCACAGTAAAACGTAACATTGGATCCCATTCGTACAATGTATGAGGGCTGATATGGCCTAAAAGCTATATTGGGAGAATCTGAAAAAGAAAAGATAAACTGAATAACTTTGACTTCAATTAGTATTTCAAAAATATGATGCTGCATTTTTTTCAATATTGATATTCTCTATATTTTAAAAGTTCCCTTTTTCTTCTATTCAATAAAATGATATAAAATAAACAAAAGAAGTAATTATAAAGACAACTACATGTTAGCCGTAGTTTAAGCTAAATAAAACATTTTACATAATTAGCTATTTATGTCCCGTCCTTTCCTAACGCTACTAATATTAGAAAGCAGCGAACCGCTAAAAAAAAGCCTTGAAAAAACAATTACTGCACAAAAAATTGTTCAAAATGGAAATAAATTAATAAAATAAAAATAAATAAAATATGTTTTTTTCAAAAATTAATAGATTCAGCTGAAATATATTTATTTTGAAAACTTCTGTCATTTTTGACGGGTAATAGACTAGTAATCTAATAAATTCAGATCACCATAAAATACTCTTATCAAGAACATCAACAAAAACAATGTGATCAACTTGATCAACACTAAAAAATTAATAATGAAGCATGACCATGTAACCTACATTTAACATTTAAAACAATGTGACCAACACTAAAGAATGAAGCATGACCACATGACCAAGTGATCACATGACCTTTGAGACCTACATTTAACATTTAAAACAATAAAATCCATCAGCTTGCTGTTGACATTCAGCTCGTTGTAAACCAAACAGGAGTAGTTGGCCTGGTGGTCACTCTTGTCCAGTTTAACACTGATTGTGCTACTGGACTTCCCTCCCAGGACTGTGGAGGCCTTCAGTTCTGGGATATCTGAAAGTAAGAGAAATAGAATTAACTCATAGTTTACAATGATATTGCTGTATACATTGTAACAGTAAGAGCCATTTAAGTAGATTCATTAATTTAAAACTTGGCAGTTGTAATGTTGAGACACTGAATTAATCTACAGATTAAATAAAATTACTAAGCCAATTACTATATTATATCTTCTCTGATATATTAAATATAATATAGATGTTTCTTGTTAACAGAAGATTATTGCATTCTATGCTTATCCATGGTTTGATTCTAGCCATATTTTCACCAGAGTTTTAATTTGTTCAATTGTTATATTAAAAAACAAACCAGATGTGAAGTTTCCATTCTTCAGCCAGATGATTGTGGGGTCAGGATTGCCCCCAGTTGATGAGCAGGTGAACTTGACCACTTTACCCTCTGAATAAACAGGACCCATGTCGTCTCGTGTGATGCTTGGTGGGCCAGGTGGCACTGGGGAATTAACATATTCTAATTATAAATCTTAGAGGTGATAGAACAAAACAATCTCTAAACACATTTTTTCAATGAATCCATCCCCTTGGACTACACCATGAGATAGACATTTATTTGTTTTGAATTTTTGGTTGATAAGTTTATAAGTTTCTCCCAGACTTCTAGGATTTTCTGGAAAACTATTTAAATTGCACAGTTTTTCTTTAAATGTCCTTAAAGTTGATTTTTACAAAGGGTGGGGTTTAAAATATTCATTATTACAGGTCTTTTTTTTTCATCATACAGTAAGAAATCATTTTTTTTTAGAGACTAACTTTGATATTAAATTGTTTTAATGTCAGTGAATTTTATATTTCCTTGTGGAAAGTTTAAATAATTGTTGCAGAAGCCCTGAAATTGTTTTATGTGAGCGAGGGAGAGTTTCTTTCCAGTAACTACATTTATATCCGGCATCCTTCCGTCTCGCGAGACGATGGTGCATCACCGTTGGGTTGGGTTGCATTTCCTCGAGTGACTGTGCAGTCTACATTTATACTACATTTATAACTATAAATATTTTGGGAAATCTCTTCTGTAGTCTATTAAAATTTTTTTTAAAAACAATTTAAAACAACTAAAATAATAATTTTAGATCTATCCTGTTCAGTAATTTATATATTAGTTGCCTAATTGGTGGTGAAAGGAAAAGAAAGTAATTTGTATATGGTAACAGGAATTCTCCTGTATTCCTATGATTAAATTTAAACAAATTTTTTTTAAGGTTTTACATTCTGATAAAAACTCAAAATTTGATTTAAAAAAGTAATAAAAGTAAATGATTAGAATGCCTTTATTATTATTATTATTATGATGTATCTAGGACAGGAGAATTTAAAGGAGTGAAAATATAAAATTATTCTTATTGTCAAACATGAAATATTATTAATGGAAAAAAAAAACTTGGACTCTGAACTATATGAATTTGTTATGATGCCTTATTAATCTTATTTAAGGGATAATTTTTCAATCAATACTAAAAGTGGAAAGCTTTAAACTAAAACTCCAAGATACTTGATAATGAAGTAGTGATTTAGCAAATCTTACATAAAACAGTTAGGGTAGCCGTCTGAATACCAGCATCTTTCGTTCTGCATGCGTAAACTCCATTATCTTCCTTCTTGACATTTTTTATGAATAGATCATATCGATTAATTGTTGAAACTCTGCTAGAGGCATCAAACCGCTCAGATTTTACAAATAATATTGAAGTGTTGCCTGTTCCTGGAAAGAAAAAAAAAGAGTATTTATAACATTATTTATTTAGTAAAACATTGTATAAATCATAATTTAAACCCACTTTATGTTAAGAATGATTTATGTTAAAATTTAGAAATTTGCTTGTATTTTAAAAAATATTTTTAGAAAGATGTATAATTTGGCTTAAATTATTTAATTAGTTTATATTAAAATAAAATATAAATCTTACAGTTTTGAAGGAGGATAAAACTTATAAAATAAAATTGATTATTATAGGTATTACAAATTATCGTGATAGTGTTATAGGAATAATAATAAATGACTGAAACTGAAACTTATCTTATCTGTTACAGACTCTCCTTCTATTCAGAAACTTATCACTTATCAATAATAAAAAAATACTAATTCATAGAAACTATATCTTAAAACTATAGAACTTTTCAAAAAGGTTTTCTTTATTAAAAAAATAACAAAATAAACAAAGTTGAAAATTAGTGAACATTTTTCAAACAAGTGCAAACACCTAAATAACTGTAAACTCCTTTGCTCAAAATTTAACAAAATGACAGAAGGGGAGATTATTTAAATGAATATTCATAATTCTTGGTTATATCCCCTTGATCAGCTAAAATGATTACAGGTGTACAATAATTTTCAAAATTCTTTTTTTTATATCACATGATCTAGAATATGTAATACTTCGTATATAAACAAACGTTGTTTTTTTTTACTGTTTACATGTACTGTTAAACTAATTCACTAACTGTCATCATATTTCCATTCACACATAATTAAATAACTTTTTTTAAAAAAAGAAACTATACTTTACTGTACTAATAATAGAAAACAGTCGTTATAATACCTGAACTGTCTTTGCTCCATATTAAGTTTGGGTCCTCAATGTTAAGCCTGCATTCAAATGTGACATTCTCCCCTTCTCTAACACTGACACTCTGTGGCCTTAAAAGCCATTCCACCGCTTGACCATCAGCTGCTGCAAACATAACACAAAACGTTTTTTTTAAGAGGTCAAGCAACTTAAACTTCTCTTCTACTTATATAATTTTTGTTTTTAAATAATTATAAAATAACTAAAAGCAATATCACAGTTTAATCAAATATTTTCTTTGAGAAAATGTATATATAGTATATAGCCTACTATATATAATATTCATATTATATATATACTATATACATACACTATATCTACACAATATGAAATATTAATCTGATTAATAATTATAAATCAGACTGATCAGACTAGATCTAAAATAAAACTTCTGCTCTTGTAATAAATCTTAATGATGATATAAAAAAAAAAAACCTAACCAATTGACCATGACTCATGACTTTTTCTTAGCCTTACTTGCCAGCCATGTGTATGAGTCAATGATCATGCACAACTGACAAGAACTATGGGCATGTCTATCTAATTAATATTTTAATAGCTAGTCTTTTTTAAAAATTAAATTTTAATATTGTTTAATAATAAATTGATAAATAATGATTTTGAATTATTTTTCTATTATTATTATAAATTATAATAATTACTTTAATACTAATGAAATGTAATGTAATATTAATTATAGAGCAAAGAGTAAAGCTAAGAAAAAGTCTAACTCTAAGTTCTAAGCTCTGACTCTGAGACTTATGACTTATGACTAAGACAAACAAATTCATCATAAGTGCAAGACTTAAATAGACTACTAAGTTACAAAATTAAAGTTAAAAAAAAAAGAGTAACAGCAAGAGTTAGGAAGACAGCCTTTTAAACAACTAGCAACTGAAACTGTGTAGTATATTATATTAATATGTGATAGTGATAATACTAATATAAATATGTGTTGAACTTTTCTAAACCAAGACTAAGACTAAGACTAAGACTAAGAATCAAGAAGACGATTCCAAATCCAAAATTGAAAAAGTAAACGTAAAACAAATTTCAAAATAAACATGTATCGCCAAACTATAATATCTTCATCAGAACTAATTAACACTCATAGTTATAAAAATGCAATTTACCAACTAATAAATTTATAGCAAATTAAAGAGTGGGAACATGTTCCTATTTGGAAATTTAAATGCCTTTACTAGTTACTAGTATTAGTGTATTAGGAAGTTTAAGAAAGTGAAATTCAAAAAACATAACAGGAAAAAGACTTTACAGACATATAAAATTGGTGATTTAATTTATACGATTCAAATAATCATTTCCTTTTTTTTTATTTTTTTAAATAATTTTTATTGGTTGAACATATGCCGTAGTCTTTAGATCTATATACTATTAACTGCAGTTTCCAATATTCCATGATATAAAGTCAATACTCAATGTTGAAGAATGTAACAAGAGTCTATGGCGAAATACTAAATGATAAAGTTTATTTTTTCTGAACGTAATTCATGGCTACAATTGTGTAAGAACTTGCACCCGAGAAGAGAATGGTCATGGAAACGAAAATGGGGGGGGGGGGGGTGGGGGGGTGGAGGGCAAAGAATAGAGAAATAGAAACCTGTGCGGCTCGTGTGATGTAGCAGTCTGGAGTAAAGTGACGCAGTAAACGACAGTGACAGATGAGGAGAAATGAAGACAAATGGCGTAGGTCACGTGACGGGTTAAAGATGGCCGCGTGAGCAGAGACATAAAGGGTAACAAGAAGAGGATTAATCTCAATGTTAATCAATTTAATCAAAGCTTTTTAACATTATTTTCTTGTTTTGTGTTAGGGGAGGAACTCGGTTCTCATTCAAATTTATAATTGTTTGAATTTAACTTAAATTTTAAAATATTTAACATAAATTTTGTGAAATTCTTGAAGTTGTCTGGTCAAAACCTTCGTGATAACAAACTGGATTTCAATATCATTTTAAAAATACGTGCATGACAGGACATAACTGACTATAAATGTGAACATTTTCGTTTCTTCAAATTTCTATTTAAAAAAAAAAACAACCCTTATAGATCTATTTGGTTGAGTGGTTGTGTTGAATTGAATGTAATAGTTTTATGAAGAACTAACTATACAAAAAATACAACAAAACACTTTTTGTGTTTTCAAAGTAGCCTACTGATTTTAGCAAAAATATCTGAAAAGGACAAGGGACAACATTCTTGTGAATCAAACGTCATCATGCAATAATTAAAATTTGTTTCCCTTGTTTACTGTGTGGTGATGTGATGTCATGGTTTGAACTTTGAACGAAATCAAGTTTTTCTTGTCCTAACTAACAAACACAAACGGTGCATATTTAAACAGAAATCGCTCAGAATTTTAAACAAAATGAATGAAATGACACACACGAAAACTTTTCTTGGTGTTATAAGATTGCTGTAAAAATCTTTTGATTGGTAGAATTTTCAATTCGTATGTTACCCTGAAGTCTTTACAGCGTAAATTTTTAAGTTCCTTAAATATTGGAAAATTGGTTTCAGCGAGTCATGACTTTTGATTTTTAAAAAAAGTTTTTAAAGTTTAAAATCATTGAAAATTACGTTCTTTGATTTAGTTTTATTTCGAAAAAAAATCGTTTACAAATTTAAATGGGAAGAAAAAACTTTACAGTAACAAGATAACTCCAATGCACCGCCCGGCCATCATTACTTGATTGTGTCCCCTTGTAATGCATCACGGAAGCGATGTCACCTACTGAACCCACTCATCAAATTTGCATAGTGCTGTCCTAAAGGGGTGGGGAGGGGTGGGGCGGTTTGTTGTGAGTGCAAGTGACGGTGACAACTTTAGATTGAGATCTGGATGTGGTGAAAGAAATTTTGGAGCTGGGGACATGGGCGGGGGGGNGGGGGGAGGGAGGGGGGTATTTTAAAAAATCACGCCCCGCCATCGAAAACTCAAGTTAGCACAAGAAGAAACTGTTTTAAAAAGTCGATCAATTGAGAGCAGCCAAATTTTCAGCGAATTTGTTTTCATCGTGGCACTTCACATGCTAACATGGTAGATTATCATGACATCTTCACTGCGAGTTTGTGATGTTTGAGATGTAAGTTTGGTGGTGTTTGTGATGTAAGTTTGGTGATGTTTGGATGTATAGTTTGGTGATGTTTGGATGTATAGTTTGGTGATGTTTGGATGTATAGTTTGGTGATGTTTGTGATGTAAGTTTGGTGATGTTTGTGATGTAAGTTTGGTGATGTTTGTGATGTAAGTTTGGTGATGTTTGTGATGTATAGTTTGGTGATGTTTGGATGTATAGTTTGGTGATGTTTGGGATGTAAGTTTGGTGATGTTTGTGATGTAAGTTTGGTGATGTTTGGATGTATAGTTTGGTGATGTTTGTGATGTAAGTTTGGTGATGTTTGGGATGTAAGTTTGGTGATGTTTGGGATGTATACTTAGGTGATTTTTGCTGTTGTTGTTGTTCATAAGAATCCTAAGCCTTTATTCCATCAACTTTTTCGTTTTTAAAAAATCAAACGTAGATATGTTAAGAAGAAATATCAAACTAATATTATCATTGGCAGCCGGTCTAAAATCCGGACACAGATGCACATCATAGAAACAGTCGGTCTCCATTACGTAACTAATCTTAGTAACAGAATCGGTTGAATACACACACACAATCCCCCCCACACACACAACCCCCACACACACACACAATCCCCCACATACACAATCACAGACCCAATCACGTAAAATTTTTTAGACCCAGTCACATATACAATGGCATGCTCATTAACAAACTCAATTTGAGATGGCATCAAAGGCCCTGAGTTACTAGAACTCTTATAGGTCCCATTGGGGAATCTCTTGGCAAGCTCCCACCCCTCCCCCGAAGGGCGTAGTTGACAAGGGCACCCCCAATACGGTCCCCTCTAAGAGGGGGCCGCCTGGGCAGGGTAAAGTTCGATCTAGTCTCACCGTCCTGCCTCTCAAGGGGGTTTCCTCCCTAAGGAGGATGTGGAATTTTCCTACTTCGACCCGCCGTACCTGCGGTACCTGCGGTGCCACCACAGCGCATTAAACGGGTCTATATACCTAGGACTGTCGCAAGATAGGGGGAATCATCATTGTAACCCTCCCGGGGGGTGCGGGCAACCGCAGAACCAACCACATAGTGTTGGGTAAGGGCACCCCTTGTCGGGAAGGTTTCCTCAGAGCTGACGTCCGACCAAAGTTCTTCACGGCACTTTTTCTAGTGTTTTACTGGCCCTCCTGGCCCTAAACAGTGCCGTTCACTGATTCTAACTAGAAAGGGGGACGAAACGGCCGCCTCGGATGACCCGACCCTCAACAGGTACAATGGTTTTCATCATCGACAGAGACGATCTCCACCATGGTCGCCTCTGTCTTAGTTCCGTACGGCGGCTGTAATCATCTGTCTAGCTTCCTAGCTAGCCCTAACCGGACTTCGACCTTCCAGGTCGGGACTTTTAGTTTCGGGTTTCGCATACCCTACTCATGCTGGGGACCACGTAGAGGTAAGCCCCTCCCCCAGCTAACAAACTCAATCATTGGTTCAATCATATGGATAAAGGCATATCCTATTCCAGAGCCAGGGCTATAGACTCAGTGAGCCCCAGAGCCAGGGCTATAGACTCAGTGAGCCTTTAGACCCAATCAAAGACTAAAAACACTTTAAACAAACATGGCTCGCCCTCGGACATTGACCCCGTAGAGCCAGAGGTCAGCTGTTGTCTTTCCACCGTGGACTTAACTTCTGGATATCTGTAATCTGTAACTCAAGCATGGACTGTCCAGTATCTGCAACTGAAGCGAGGACTGTCCAGTGTTGACCATCTCGTCCAAGTATCTGAGATTGTTGTCAGCCTGTCGGACACCATTGTGGTGCACGGACCCATTCCATTGACTGCACCAACTCGCCTTGCCTCAATCAGGGGCCCTTTGTTTGTCACAACGTCGTCTGGAGTAGCTGCCCTTTTACCGGAGTCGTGGCACAATAAAAATGTTTCAAGCTTTTCTAAGAAAAAATTCTGGTCTGAGAAACTTGTCTGGTTTTCAAAAAATATCTTATTTTACATACGTGTTTAGTCTTACACGCTTGTCTGGTTTTACAAAAATGCCTAGTCTTACACACTTGTCTGGTTTTATAAAAAATGTCTGGTCTTACACACTTATCTGGTTTTATAAAAAAATGTCTGGTTTTACACACTTGTCTGGTTTTATAAAAAATGTCTGGTCTTAAACACTTGTCTGGTTTTATAAAAAATGTCTGGTCTTACACACTTGTTTTACAAAAATGTCTGGTCTTACACAATTGTCTGGTTTTACAAAAATGTCAGGTCTTACACAATTTTCTGGTTTTACAAAAATAAGTCATTCAAAATTGAAATTGCTTTTTTTACAGTAAAAAACAACCAAATGATGTAGACCAAGGCTGTGGGGTAATTCGGCACGGTATCAATATTACGACATTAATCATTAACACTTGCACGCAGGAGTTTTAAAAAATGTCTGACTGATATTATGACGGGCCAAACATTGGTGTTATCTTAGACAAAATGAGGGGTAGGACTGCAATCAGGCTCATAAAAAATTAAACAGCGAACGTTTCGGCAAAGAGCCTTTTTCAACGAACATACAATACACAAATAAAACGAAAATAAAAAATAAAATTAAGAAACTTAGCTGCGGTGAAATCCACTTTCTTGGATTCTTTGGATTTCACCGCAGCTAAGTTTCTTCATTTTATTTTTTATTTTCGTTTTTTTTTTTGCGTATTGTATGTTCGTTGAAAAAGGCTCTTTGCCGAAACGTTCGCTGTTTTGTTACGTCTGGTCAGGCTAACCGTTACCTTGTTTACGTCTTTTCCATTTAATGTGTTATCTTTGAGCTTCGTACAGCTGTGACTGTTAACGATTTTAGATTTCAATATATCTTTAAAATAATTTTAAGGCACATTCCCAAGTATCATTTAGGTCCCCTGACGGACCATGAACTACGTCCTTTTGGCGCTGTAGCCCATTAGCGAACAAGGGACAGTACCCCGCGGTACAAGGGACGCGATTAATCAAGGGGACATAATCTATCATTGTTATAGCCTGACTGGGAAGAGCTGCGGGCCGTTGATCANACAAGGTAATAAAGAGAAATGCAGGCCTCTAGCCTCGTATGACGTAACTGAAGGCACTGGGAACCCTGATTAGGGACTAGATATTAGTGAGAACGGCAATCGGGCTTTTAGGTGAAATGTATGTGCTATTGAAACAAGTTATTTATACGCAGAGGCGTCACTAGGGTTGGTGTCACCCGGGGCGGTAGCTCATGGTGTCACCCGGGGCGGTAGCTCATGGTGTCACCCCCTCATGATTTAACCCATAGGAATCCTCCGAGTTCTCCGGGAATATATAGAATTTTACGGTCTGGTGTCACCCCCCTGATGGTGTCACCCGGGGCGGCCCACCCCCTCCGCACCCCCCTAGCGACGCCACTGTTTATACGCCTGACAATACGTCACCGAACAACGAACATTTCGGCAAAAAGTATTCCTCAAAGAAAAAATAGTAATAGACACGCTAATAAAAACTAATCAAGAAATAAAATACGTAAGTCAGGAACGAAACAAATTGAAATAGAACATAAATCTATACATAATTATTTTGTTCCAAACAATTTAATGACGACAAATGTAATGACCATAGATTGAGGGTGTTCAAAGTTTAAACTCTTGTCTATGCTTGGGCCTTATCCCGTTAAGTAAAAATATACGGGAGCCGGATTAGGATAATAAACAAAAGTGACATACGTTGAGATTTAGTTACTTACAGGCTTTTTAATTGCAAGATTTTT
>MUZC01000626.1:115003-130882 GCA_002072015.1 Radix auricularia | reverse complement strand
ATAAAAATTAAGAATAGAGTTAGTTTGTTAAATAAATATATATATAAATTATTAATAAATTGGAGGGGAAAAAATTAGAAATACTTTCTTAAATTTAATCGAACTTATATCGATCAAATAAATTTAAATCAATTAAAATTTTAAAACTATTGATCGATTAGTTAATCGTTAAATTCCGCACCCCTATTTAAAAAAAAACAAACTTTACAACGCAAATTAATTTCTGAATGCATAACCTCAAGGGGTGTGGGCGCAGTTAAATCAAGGGGCGAGGGCGCAGTTACATCAAGGGGCGAGGGCGCACTTACAAACAAGACATGTTGTATTGAGACCTCCTTGAAAGTGTGTTGTTCGATTGAGGGGGGGGGGGTCCAGTTATGAAATAAGTGAGAACCACTGTCAACAATTAAAATTTGTCACTTTTGGACGTCAACTAATGATTTTCTGAGTCACACACCACAAGTGACATATTCTATCACAGTGCTGACACGTGCTGTATGAGAGTGTCACCAGGTGACATGTATAGTGACAATGCCACCATGTCTACGGTGTGGACAGTGGCTGAGGAAACTGACAGACCACGTGATTATTGTAACAAGTAACACATCCACCCTTAAACAGCGCTTTATCTTATCTTACATGTTACAGACGCTCCTTCTGTACAGAAGATTTTTGCTTTAAATGACTGCAGGAGATAAGGAGCAAGCTAGATGCTGAATATATAGACGGTAAGATGTTGAGCAGGGTCACGTGATGCGAACGTCTCTTTGAACTCTCCCAGTTTTTCAAAGTTTAGTAAACGACGTGTTACAATGTTGCCAAAGAAGAGGTCTTGACTGTTTTCAAATGCAATCACTGCTCGTTGCTGGGGTAAGATTGGATATCCAGCGCCTTACATTTTTACATTGAGCTGATTTGGATTATATCATAATTTAGATATAATCGAATATTTGTCTGCAAGCCAGGTGCAATCATCAAAAGAGCCACATGTGGCTCGTGAGCCAAGGTTTCCAGAACCCTGGTTTACGACATCTATACGAATATGTTAATATAAATTTACGTTATTTGTTGATTTGGATATAAATACAGATAGTCTAGTTTTTAATAAATTGTGTAATTTTATTTTTCGATTAAATTTATGGCTACAAAATTCACTTCACTTAGGGTCTCCAATACCATAAAGCCGGCCCTGATACAAGGAACAATAACTGATGGAAACTGCAGGTAGCCAATACAGGGAAATTAACTGATTGAAACGTTAGGTAGCCCTACAAGGAACAATAACTGATGGAAAATGTAGGTAGCCAATACAAGGAACAATAACTGATGGAAACTGCAGGTAGCCAATACAGGGAAATTAACTGATTGAAACGTTAGGTAGCCCTACAAGGAACAATAACTGATGGAAACGTTAGGTAGCCCTACAAGGAACAATAACTGATGGAAATGGTAGGCAGCCTATACAAGGAACAATAACTGATAGAAACTGTAGGTAGCCAATACAAGGAACAATAACCGATTGAAATGGTAGGTAGCCAATACAAGGAAAAATAACTGATGGAAACGGTAGGTAGCCAATACAAGGAACAATAACTGATGGAAATGGTAGGTAGCCAATACAAGGAACAATAACTGATGGAAACGGTAGGTAGCCAATACAAGGAACAATAACTGATGGAAACGGTAGGTAGCCATTACAAGGAACAATAAATGATAGAAACGGTAGGTAGCCATACAAGGAACTATAACCGATGGAAAGGGTAAGTAGCTCAACAAGGAACAATATCTGATTGAAACGGTAGGTAGCCAATACAAGGAACAATAACTGATGGAAATGGTAGGTAGCCAATACAAGGAACAATAACTGATGGAAACGGTAGGTAGCCAATACAAGGAACAATAACTGATGGAAACGGTAGGTAGCCAATACAAGGAACCATAACTGATGGAAACGGTAGGTAGCCAATACAAGGAACAATAACTGATTGAAACTGTTGGTAGCCAATACAAGGAACAATAACTGATTGAAACTGTTGGTAGCCAATCTACATTAAGTCCTCGAATTAATCATATCTGAACTGTTACAAAGGATGCAGCCACGTAAATTTAGTTGATTTCAATCTAAACCAGTGTTTTTCAACCTTTTTTGTGCCGTGGCACACTTTTTTCATGAAAATAATCCCGAGGCACACCACCATTAGAAAATGTTTTAAAAATTTACCTCTGTGCCTATATTGACTATATTGCCGCTAATTTACGAGAACATCCCGCGGCACACCAGGAAACATGTCGCGGCACATAGTGTGCCGCGGAACAGCGGTTGACAAACGCTGATCTAAACATGACGGCTTCCTCTTAGAGAGTTGTACAAGGAGTTCCCAGCCAGATGTGAAGTGGGAGGGTGGTGGTGGAGGAACACAGGCAACACACACACACACACTCACACACACACACACACACACACACACACACACACACACACTCTCTCTCACACACACACACACACTCTCTCACACACACACACACACTCACACACACACACACACACTCACACACGCACTCAAACACACTCTCACACACCCCACACACATACACACAGTTATTTTGCCAAATTTTCTCTAAAATTTAATATCAAAGAAAGGAAAAGTGGTTAGAGACGGGGGGAGGGGGGATAGGGGCGGTTAATGAGTCTTTCACGTTTTATTTCACTTAAATTATTTTTTTTCCTCGTTTAAAAGGATGAGACGACTGCTTGAACTTTCCAAACAAGAGAAATCTTCAAACAGCGGGTTGCCTCCCTTTAGCCCCCCCCCTCCACGAGTTTCATCACGTTTGTTTCAGCTCTCACACTCAGCTCGCGACTGATGGATGGCCAGACAATCAGTGCACACTCGGGCACGCACGGCGTTGGTCGGGGCGCGGGGTACCACCCCCCCCCCCACCAGCCACGGATCTCATCTTCTGCCAGCTCCAAGAAACAAACTTTTGAGCTCACAAAGTAAACTCCAGTCACGTGATGAGTATCGGCAGACGTCGAGTTTGGTGACGTGTACATTCTAGAAATAGATGGTCTTTGTTGACATGGACACTGGTCATTGGACTGGTCAAATATTCATCTGTGAATGTTATAGATGGTCTTTGTTGACATGGACACTGGTCATTTTGATATGGACATTGGTCATTCGACTGGTCAAATATTCATCTGCAAATGTTATAGATAGTCTTAGATGAATGGACACTGGTCATTTAACTGGTCAAATATTCATATGTTAATGTTATAGATGGTCTTTGTTGACACGGACACTGGTCATTCGACTGGTCAAATATTCATCTGTGAATGTTATAGATGGTCTTTGTTGACATGGACACTGGTCATTCCAACACCCACAATAGTCGTCAACTGATGGTGTCGATCCTATTAAAAGCTTGCAAATTAATTGACAGATAGAACGCCCCACAATTTATTGGCCTGCTACTGTTAGTGAGTTTTGAACATTGCCTCTACTTGAAAGAGTATTGAAAAAAGTTTAGTCATTATTGAAGAGTGTTCTAACTCTTTTGAAATAGCTGTCTGTTCATCAATACATAGGTCTAGCAATATACGTTATTGTTATTTCAATACAAGTCATTCTTCTATCAATATAACACAATGTTCTAGTATTTACAATTTTAAGACATTATCTATGACTGAAGTGAGGGCGGGGGGGGGGGGGAATTATAGATCTACCTTTAAATTAACATTTCATAATTAAATTTAGGAAGAAAAAAATTAATACAACGAACGTGATAAATGAAACTGATAATTCAACCAATATTTTAGACATTTCCCTTGGAGAGTATAAATTACTGGTAATTCATTTTAAGTCATGCGGAATGTTGTCATCAGAACCACAATCTAAATGACAATCTTCATCAAAATTGCGCCGTGGTCTCCGCCAGTCGCTAGGCCCCTCCCCCTAGCTTTCATCACGTGACAGGGCGAGCACTGGCTCTGACAACATGGCGCTCAAGCCTCGTTCTCGCCCCCCTGACGCCTGATTTACTGTCTGCTGACGGAGGGAATGCCGGGAAATGTCGGCAGTTGGCGCGCTACGATTGTTTGTTTTTCGCGTAATTTCCCGTTGGGCATGAGGTCATTAGAGGAAGGTGTGTGGTTTCTGGCTGTCACGGCGCGGCTTTCTTGGGTTCCGGAACTAAACGAAAGTTAAAGTAAGGTCTTGGAGGATGAAGAGATGTTATTGGCGTTTTCAGAATAAAAACGTTTAACGTTCCGATAATCAGGATTATATATATATAATCTACAGGATTATATATATATAATCTATTCATATAGATAAAAATTTAGGCTTCATGGGATTATAGAAATAAAGGACAAACAGAAAAAAAAAATCAAAATTATAGAAAACGAATTTTGAAAATTAAAAGACAAACTTGGGATGATAAAAAAGAACAAAAACAATGAAAAGAAACAGATCCAGTTATTGCGGATGAAATTCGTCGACCAGGTTCTAGCAAGCACCTGCATTCGTGGTTAGTTCCGTTTCGCTGGGCTGGGAGGAGCGGCTAGGAGCAATTACTCCAAGATCTTTATGACGTGGTTGTTTATTAGACAGTTTTCAGATCTCTCGTCTGCCACAGGCCCGCCATTTTGGTGTGCAGACGATGGACCGCTGTCACCAGCTAGCGTCATCTCGTGGTATCACGGCCGCGTGGAGTGTACGAGACGAGATCTCGGAGACCCGCTCTGGTGCCTCGTCTGCCTCGTTTTGTTCATTAGCTTCAGGATACCTCGTCAAGGACGCCATTGCTCTCCCCTGAACATACTCTCGATGACAAAATAGTTTTAATTGTTTAACACAAACTGACGCAAGAATTTTAATAGGGGAATTTCCGCACGCGACCTTTGGTGCGTATTTTGCTGTGCAGGTCGTGACACTACGTAAACAAAGCTCGGCACCTTGCTGCTTATCTGCCGGGACATTAATTGGGGTCTGTGGCACTGACTTGTTGTACTTGAAAATAGATGTTGTCAGACTGTCTATTCTATCGCCCCTTTCTTCTTGTTTTATTCCGTTGACGCCCCCCCCCCCTAAATATGGAGCCAAATTTTAAAAATTGAAATAGAATCCACTTGACTCAACTCTTAACAAAACAACAATCAAGAGTTTAAACTGTTAGGAAGGTATTCAACTAGGAAACTATACATGCAAACTGAAAATTATTTTAAAATTACACTACTTTATACCTTGTGGCACAGTAGGTATTGTACTTAGTGGTGCAGAATAAATTACAGTAACTGGTATAGGGATGTTCATAATATGGCGGAAATCTATTAATAGAATTTTTTATATCTAAATTTATCTTTTGTAAGGACAAATTCATTTTAAAAAAACTAATAAAAGATAAGAGTCAATACGTGAATGTAGGTATATTGAGAATGATTGATCTTATCAGCTAATTTTTAATTCGTCGTTAATTTAAGACTGCTTATTGGACTGGCAAAATAAAAAACAATTTCGTAATTTTACTAAGTTAACAATTTTGAGAACATAGTGATTTGACTGTATTTATGCCTCAAAACTTTGTTCCGCTTAAATGTAAACTAAAAAAAAAAGAACATTACGAAATGAGCTATGACGTTTTCCGGTTTTAGAAATGAAGAACCCTATAGTCTTATAGTGAAGTAAATATTATGGTGGTACAGTAGAAATTGTAATGAGTGGACCACCGGTCCTGTTTTTATATAGGAGATGTGTTTGTGTATTATATAGACAGAAACATAAAATGAGAATGTAGTTTGATATTTAAAAATACATGATCAAGTGGGGGTCACTGAATGACCTTCAAGTGGTGGTCACTGAATGACCTTCAAGTGGTGGTCACTGAATGACCTTCACCTTTATATTTATGTTTGTCTAGTCTTGGGCAAGACACTCCATTTATCAGTTGTCAAAGCCCAGTGTTTTCCCTTGAAATCCCCAAGTGTAAGTGTGTTTGAACGTTTGTGTGGCCATGTTTGTCTAAACAAACAAATACACACTCAGCTGGACGGGTCCGCCATGTTAGCCGGAAGCTATCATGGTTAATCTCAAACCTAGATGTCCGCGCAGTGGTACGACCCGGAAGTGAAAACAAACAAAGGGACATGACTACAAAGGGGTGATAAGAGATTAAGGGGACGGTAGAGTTATCTGCCCAAAGAAGTCAAAAGGCAACAAGTGATTGGCCGCTAGGGATACATTAAGTTTACCATCGTTGGGACTGTTTACTGAAAGCAGAACAAAAAATCTTGAACTCTCTGAACTGGTGAAACAAAATTGTTGACGATAGACAGTCACATAGTGGTACAGGCGGCAACAGTTTGGTTGATAAAGATGTTTTTATACTATCAACTTTCTATTCTCGACTGTGTGAACTTTTACATCCTTTAAATTTAATTTGTAACAAATAATTGAAAGTTAGGAAGGAAATCAAGCCAGACCAAATATCTCTTTATTTCACACAAAAACTAAACTCTCTTTAATCAATTGACACGCATACAATATTAAAAAAACGGTTATGTTACAGATGTCAAAATGAACACATACATATACTTATGACATCTCTCAGATTTGAAAATGTTAAGCACAGCCCAGACAATGCCATCTTATAACACAAAAGTTAAAAAAAAAACAACATTTAGCTGAATGAATTGTTCAAGTAAAACAAAGATCTAATGCAGACATGTAGATGTCAAATTTTACAAAAAATTTTGAGACTGCAATCAGGCTTTTAGATAAACAAAATATATGTCGTTAAAAGAGGGTGTGTGTAGGCCTGGCATGACGTCACAGATCGTCAAAGTTTATAACAACGGCCCAGAGGGAATCACGTGACGCCAGGTCATCTCGCCTGTCAGAAAGATTCTGACGTTACAAATGTCAAAATGACACCTGACTTGACAGACGTGTGACGGAATGACAATAAATTCCTGGCGTGTATGACTATGGCCGCGCAGCTCTTGTCTCAGTGAACTTGGCCGCGCAGCTCTTGTCTCAGTGAACTTGGCCGCGCAGCTCTTGTCTCAGTGAACTTGGCCGCGCAGCTCTTGTCTCAGCGAACTAAGTCCTAACGACGGGGGACTTGATACAGAAACCCCTCACTGTGTCCCGCCCCGCTTGTAACACTGTGTAGCGTGGTTGCCGCGGTGTAAGCCGACGTAAGAAGTCAACACTCGAGCTGTGATATTGAACGTAGATGTTTCACACCTTAACGCCACCACCGCTGAGACGCTCTAATCCGGGATAATCCCTGACTCCTCCACGCCATTGAACGCGGAGCGCGAGCCGTCGTGGGGATTAGAGGAAATACAGGGGTCTGCCAGTGACCTCAACAGGAAGTTATGTCAACAACAATGGCGGCAATCACAGGCAGGCAAAAGACGTCTACTTTTGTAAACTTATTAAATAGAGATAGCGGGAAGTGGGGGGGGGGGGGGGGAGAGAAGGCAGTGGCAAAATCTGGTGAAATGTCCGGTAAAATGTCCAGATTGAGTTTGTGAAAGAAAATGAGCGGCATTTTACTGAAACAAAATTAAGATCTGGCAGTTCTAACGCTGTGCAGTGGCCAGTGGACCATTTCTCAGTGATTACTATAGACATATTTTATTTAGACTTTAAGAACCGTCAAGTCAGTGCATGTCGGTGCGAGGGACCAATCAATTGAGAAGCACTGATTTAGCTAACACATACCCCAGTTAAGACATAACCCAGTTAACTCATAACCCAGCAAACACATAATAATAAATCAAAAAATAATTTATATAGAATATAGCGCTGTATCCCAGCTAGGAACCGGGCTCACAGCGCTTTACATGGAGATAAAACAATACATATATTAATTAAATAAACATTCATATCATAATAACTACATAAATGACAATACGTTATACATCAGCTACGTTAATATTAAAAAGAATTGTTATTTCACTAATAAATTGTGAAAAGATGTGTCTTAAGTGCAGTCTTGAAGGACTTAGTACTTGAAATACTACGGCTGTGTAATGGAAGAGAATTCCATTGGTTGGATGCACAAAAAGAGAATGACCTTTCACCAAATGTTTTAGTTCGTGTCTTAGCAAGACCCCAAATCCACCTGTTGGGTAAAACTAGTGGTCGCGTCACCCGAACATAGTGGCTGAGGAGAATAATGAGACATGAAACCAGGCGAAGACACGATAATGGTGTAACTCAACCCCCAGGAACACCACCTCCACCCCACCCCCTTTCCACTTTGTTGTCAGGTCATGTGTCCGAAATCTGGCAGTTCTACGTCCAAAATTTGAGAACCGTGCCGTCTAATTTACCCAGCCCACAAACCTATTCAATTCTTTCGTCTGGTCACATTACATACACGTCTGAGTTTCTCTGGGGCTGCGGGCTTTGGTTGGTGGGGTGTGGGAGTGGGGGTGGAGATAAAACTAAACTAACGAAGAATGTGAGGGGAAAAGGAAATTCTTTGAATATTTTACCATAGCTACAGTGAGGAATACACATTGAAAATTTAAAAAATCATGTTAAGCCTGGTCCCTTTTGGAACTCAGGACGTGTTAGCGCATTTTCGTATTATGTATCAGTACTTATGTTAGATATCAGCATTATGTAGTTATCAGTAATTGTGTTTAGATTTTAGACATATTTTTATGAATTTTCTTGTGTAATGAATATACCTGAAATTTTTTTTATTTAAAAGTCATTTCTTTACATTTTAATTTTTTTTATTTTCTCTTTAATCTAACTACAAGTGGTTTGTGGTCACTGAAATAGGAGTCATAAATGAAACATTCTAAATTGTAATCAGCTAATCGCCCAAATACTCCATCAATTGTTGTTTGATAGATCGTGGTTGCCAATCTTGTTGAAAGTAGTTGAATGTTGAAGCTTGTTTCGAAAAAGTTTTCAATTTCTGCCCCTGGGCCGCTAAGATCTTGATTGAAGTCACCACAAATGATGACGTAAAACTCTCTAAACTTTTACACATATTCTAATGACGTCAACAAAAAAACAAAACTAATACTTTTGATAATACTAAGACTTCCGGCAATGGCGGCCGTTGCCTGCGCCAGTGTTATCTCTCGATTCGCAATGTTTTTTGGTAGTTTTAACGGGGTTTTTTAACGGATCGAGTAACTGAGTTTTGATGCACAAATTGCAGGTCAGGACATACGAAAAACATATATACATCATGGGTCTAGGACTTATGGATGCTGAGATCTAGGGTGATGACAGAAGGACGGACGGACGGACAAAACGGGTGCAATAGGGCATTCGACTTCTCGAAAATGCGCTAAAAAAATATTTCTAATTGTTTTATTCACTGCAGATCTTTGTTTATTTTTATTTTAGGTGTGTGTGTGTGTGTGTGTGTGTGTGTGTGTGAGTGNGGGGGGGGGGGTAAATCTAAACATATAACATATTCCGTTTATAACTAAAGTGATTAGTTATTCAGCAGAAAAATAATAATAATAATCTTATCTTATATGTTACAGACGCTCCTTCTGTACAGAAGATTATTGCGTCCTACGTATTTCTATGGTTTGTGTTTAGTCCTGTATTCTTACTAGAGTTTTAAAAGATGATAAAGTGGTGGCTTTCCTGGTTTCTTCAGGCAACTCATTCCACGCCCTTCCATAATAATGAGAATAATAATCCTATTAAAACTACTACTGTCATTTCTAATAAGAATACATAAAACATACTAGCATTACTTGGGACACGGAGGTTATCAACATACAACACGAGAAAACAACAACAAACATTGTGTAACACCGAGGCAAAGATCTTTTATTACTACCATCGTTGTTAATGGGATCTTGATCTTGTACCCATAGCTACGGGGATCTTGAATTTTGATCCAGATCTAGTGTTCCTACTTGTCTCCAACACAATGAAAAGCTCTTGAAAGTCTGTTGTAAGACTGTTGGCAGGACAGGGAAACTTGTTGTACGGAGATAAGACCTGTAACAAGCCACGATGGAATGTACAGCCAATTAAAACTTCGTAAAAATAGTCGCACGTGACTGGTTTGTTTACATACGGGTAATTCATGTATTGTCAGTTGCTGGTTAACAGGTGGCGCGACATTGTTGGCAGGAACAGGGGGGGGGGGACATAATGTGTGACATGGGGGAACTTGAGGTAGGGGAACTTGAGGTTGAGGGACTTGAGGTTGGGGGAACAGGGGGAATTTGCGGTAGGGGAACTTGAGGTTGAGGGAACAGGGGGAACTTGATGTTGGGGAACAGGAGAACCTGAGGTTGAGGGAACTGGAGGAACTTGATGGGGAACATGGGGGAACTTGAGGTTGGGTAACAGGGGGAACTTGAGGTTGAGGGAACATGGGGGACTTGAGGTTGAGGGAACATGGGGGACTTGAGGTTGGGGGAAGAGGGGAACTTGAGGTTGAGGGAACACGGGGAACTTAAGGTTGAGGAACGGGGGAACTTAAGGTTGAAGGAACAGGGGGAACTTGAGGTTGAGGGAACAGGGGGACTTGAGGTTGAGGGAAAGGGGGAACTTGAGGTTGGGGGAACAAGGGGAACTTGAGGTTGAGGGAAAAGGGGGAACTTGAGGTTGGGGGAACAGGGGGAACTTGGGGTGACTATATTCTAGCCGACCAATGAGGAAGCTTGTGAAGAGGCTGATGTGTCCACTGAGAGATACAGGAATTAATGACCACCACCAACATTGGTAGCCGCCCCTGAGAGATACAGGAACTAATGACAAGATCCTGTCACAAGTCACCATCATGGCCCCCACAACATTGGTAGCCGCCCCTGAGAGATACAGGAATTAATGACCACCACCAACATTGGTAGCCGCCCCTGAGAGATACAGGAACTAATGACCACCACCAACATTGGTAGCCGCCCCTGAGAGATACAGGAACTAATGACCACCACCAACATTGGTAGCCGCCCCTGAGAGTGTTCAGGTAGACAGTGATTCTGTTACACCACTAAGAAACATTGTCTCAACAAATAGAAGATTTTAAAAATAGTTTACATCGAGCGAAGTTCTCAGGTTCGTAATGTCAGTGGTTAGGATAGGGCAGGGGCGGATTAAGGGTGGGTCTGATTGGGCAAAAGTCAGGGGCCCCCCAAATGATTTAAGGCAAAGGAATGGGCCTGAAAACTTATTACATTGCATAATACAGTGGCTGGCTCGGGCCCCATGTGTAATTTCAGCTAGGGGCCCCGTGCAATCTGAATCCACCCCCTGGGATAGGGCAAGTGTTTGCTTTCGTTGATATCTCATCTAGGGAAATTTTTTAAATTTTAATTATAGAATGTCTGCCATTGAAATTATTGTCAAATAGACAACCCAACAAGTAACAATAAGCCGTTAAACCTACAGTTACATTATTACAGAAGACAGGAAACACAGAGTATCGCAACCATATGTTAGAAATTTGATTTGCTCGTACTTCTCTCGTCATACATATATTCGTCATACTGCCCACTGCCATATGGGATAGTCCATGCCGTTACTAAAAATAACAATAATATCTATTTACCCTGACCTCATTTAACGTCACATTGGAAACGAGGCTCCGTGTATTTCCTGCAACTCTCATGCCTATCGAAGTATAAATTTAAATTTATGTTACCAAATATTTGACAAATAGACAAAGTCAGACTTAAATTGACAGAAACTGGGATGGGGTGAAAGTTTTCAGCTGTGAGCAACATATCCACACACACACACCAACACACTCACACTCGAACATGCACTTTTTAGGGAGCAAAATCACTTTCAGTAGTCAGTAGGAGCTTAGAAGGGCAGTTGTTACCATCCCGACTGTTACATTTTCAGCAATTAATAAGTTTTATTTTCCCCTCCACTCTTGTTTTAGCTTCTCCCCCCCCCCCCACACTTTCTTTAAGCGTGTGGAATCAGAGATGCTACGCCCGACTGTATTCCCTCCCCCCCCCACCCAGGAGGTGATGGGGAGATAGAGTCAACACAGGGGTGCTATAGATGTGAAGTCTGTGAGATAAGGAGATCTTTTATTACCTCAGGCCATCACTCCCCCCCCCCGGGGATCTGTTAAAATTTATGGCTCGTGACACTTAAAGGTCAAGGATGGATGAGTGAAGAGATCTCTCTGTACACATTACAGATGTCACGTCATTTAGCACATGTCATCCATCACGTCATTCATTGTACACATGTCATGTATTTACGTCATTGTACACATGTCATCCATCACGTCATTGTACACATGTCATCCATAACGTCATTTAGCACATGTCATCTATCACGCCAAAGTACACACATCTATCACAATATCAAATATACATTTCATCAGAGGTTCGTTGATCCGTGTGTAAAGTAAAAAAACTAATGTGCAAAGTTGCATAGAAAACATTTTTTGTGCTGTTTTTTTAAATTTACTGCGTGGAAATTCTAAACTGCTGCGCGGCGTCACTCAGATATCTGCGCGGCCGCGCAGCTTAAAGGGAAAATTTGCCTCGACACAACCTTCTTAAAACAAACTTTCCATTCACTAGCGTTATTAAATGTTTGCGTTTACTTATTACTTCAAAATGTTTGTACTTTTCCCGTTAGGAATATTTACATAGCTTTCTTCATTGACGTCTTGTTCTAGAGCAGGGGTCTCCAAACTACGGCCCGCGGGCCAGATGCGGCCCGCTAGGCCCTTGAACCCGGTCCCTTGATACCTTTTAATCTAAATAAGATAATTTTTTTTTACCTGTAGTTTACCACAAAGCTTAGTAGTTACGGGTTAGTGGTCAGCCCCCAAACTGCTGTTTGACAGTTAATGCGGCCCCCCGGCAGAAGAGTTTGGAGACCGCTGTTCTAGTGCAACTGAGATATTTACACGGCGTGTAATAAAACCTCTATACATCGTTATAACATATTTACGCCAGCTGTTACACTGTTACTTCATGTTTGATATAAAGATTTTACTTAATGATTTTAGAACATCGTTACAGATACTGTGCTGTTGCTTTTGTAACAGTTACAAACAGGCGAAGTTTATCCTAACATAGGAGACCATTTCGTTTAAAAATACATTGAAGCCCCACGAAGCTTTCAGTACAAGAACATAAAGAGACGATATCACAGATTCGCCGTGTGAAGTTCCTTGAGAAAAGGAAGCGTTCATTAAATGGAGATTTTAATCATGGCACTGCGTGTGTTACCTCCCCNNCCCCCCCCCCCCCCCCCCCCCCAAGCAAGCGATGTGCTGCGGCTGCAACCCATTGGCTTTGAGATTACGTGCTAATTTATACTTTCGCACCAGAATTCCCGCCGTCGGGTAGCACCAGTTCGCACGGGGAGAATTTATTGACAGTTTAAAGTTGTTTGGTTGTTGATAGAGTCACTCTGTACGTGTCTAAGAATATTTGTACTTGTTTGGTATATGTCTACTCAGTGCTTTTTTCTAGCGAAAAATGTTTGGGAACTCATTTCACATCTGTTTTTTAACTTATGTCAGAAAATACTGTAATAGTCTCTAATTGAATTTTCCACTGAACACAAATTTTATTGTACAGATATTTAAAGAAATAAACGTTTTTATAAGAAAATGAGAGACTCAAAGAGTTTATTTATAATAAAAACCGACCTGACTATATATTTTATGTGGAAAAATGTATTCTATTGTATTATAATACTGGTACCGTATTAGGCTTTAAAACAACTTCCAGAATCTGGCCACAAAAAAAAAGGTATGGGGAACCACTGAAAAAAACACTGTGTCTACTTACATCTATAATAAAGTTCTAAAATATGAAGAATATTTATCTCATTTTGCCAACAGTTAACTAAAAATTATTTTTGAAATACTCGTATACAATTATGTATCTTGTGCATTCATCTTATGTTACAGACGTTCCTTCGATACAGAAGATTATTGCGTCCTACGATTATTCATTTTTATGTCTAGTTTTAATGTTGATAACGTGTTGGATGTACTTGACTCATCAGGCAACCCATTCCACAACCGAATACCAGACGGGAATATTTCTAGTTCTCTTTGTAAAATATTGTATTGAACTTTAAAACATATTCTCATTCCATTGAAAATGTCATTCTTACACTACATTCCTAGCTCATTTATTTATGACAAATGTATAATATATTTATTATTGATTTCTTAAAATATTTATGATATACCATGTAATTATTTTTACACATTATTTATAACAACATTAGTAAAGCTATAAAATGTATACGGAACTATATCAATCTATTTTGACAATTTTTATTTATAGCAGTGTCTGTTGATATACACAACCACACCCAGTTTTTACAGACCTAAAGGCTGCAAAGCCCTATCTCTGTATGGTGATATACATAACCACGCCCATCTGTCACACACCTAAAGGCTGCCACGCCCCGTCTCTGTATGGTGATATACATAACCACGCCCATCTGACACAGACCTAAAGGCTGCCACACCCCCTCTCTGTTTGGTGGCATACATAACCACACCCAGTTTTTATAGACTTAAAGGCTGCCACGCCCCATCTCTGTGTGGTGGTATACATAACCACGCCCATTTCAACTGCTGCATGGCATATTTTCATTAAAACATAACCACGCCCATTTGTCACAGACCTAAAGGCTGCCACGCCCCCTCTCTGTGTGGTGGGATACATAACCACGCCCATTTCAACTGCTGCATGGCATATTGTCAAACATAACCCCGCCCAGCTGTCACAGACCTAAAGGCTGCCACGACCCCTCTCTGTATGGTGGTATACATAACCACGCCCATTTCAACTGCTGCATGGCATATTGTCAAACATAACCACGCCCATCTGTCACAGACCTATAAGGATGTGGACGTGACAGAACGTGTACTCCATGCGAATTTGAGGAAATTTCATTTCTATTTTACTGGCAGTTCTAGCTTTCCCATGTTCCGGAATCTGAGCTCTATTCTGTCCTCTGTTCTAGAAGCTAAGGTCTATTCTGTCTCCTGTTCTATTCTGTCCCCTGTTCCAGAAGCTGAGCTCTATTCTGTCCCCTGTTCTGGAAGCTGAGGTCTATTATGTCCCCTGTTCCAGAAGCTGAGGTCTATTCTGTCCCCTGTTCCGGAAGCTATGCTCTATTCTGTCCCCTGTTCCGGAAGCTGAGCTCTATTCTGTCCCCTGTTCCAGAAGCTGAGGTCTATTCTGTCCCCTGTTCCGGAAGCTATGCTCTATTCTGTCCCCTGTTCTGGAAGCTGACATCTATTCTGTCCCCTGTTCTGGAAGCTGACATCTATTCTGTCCCCTGTTCTGGAAGCTGACATCTATTCTGTCCCCTGTTCTGAAAGCTGACATCTATTCTGTCCCCTGTTCTGGAAGCTGACATCTATTCTGTCCCCTGTTCTGGAAGCTGAGCTCTATTCTGTCCCCATTCTAATCCCTTGAAGTCAATCTAAGGTCCATTTGTTACATCTAATCCCCAAGGGTTCTCACACCGTGTGTTTACGAGATTAGAAACCTGTATTATTTTTTTTACAGTTATCTTATCCTACTCCTGTCTGAACTGGCGCTGGACTGTTTCACATTAATTACCCCCCTTGACTTCGGCCCATCGTTGTCTTTGAAAAGACACCTACCAAAAGACATTCATTGCATGTCGGCCCATCACTCGGTCCGTGTCTCATCCCAGCAGGCCTCAGCCCCCCGGGCAACTTCCCGACACACCAGCCCCGCGGCGTAACAGGCGCCCATAAACAAAGGGAGATATGGCGGTGTGAAGGAGTTGCCGGCCCTGACCGTGAGTTATCTCAGAACGGAAGCTTTGCTCGAGAGCTTGTTGAGCGAATGGTGAAAGTTGGCCCTTATTAAAGGCGTGAGATGGGGGGGGGGCAGGAGGG
>MUZC01000626.1:99813-112406 GCA_002072015.1 Radix auricularia | reverse complement strand
CCCCCCCCCCCCCCCCCCCCGCCGTATAACTGTAAATTAGTTGGTGTCAAATTGGATCTAACCCTGGGGTCCAATGAGGGTCATTTGGGCATATCCTGGGGGTCAATAAGTTCCAAGGATTTAGATGATGTGAATCCAAACAAAGAGATTAGACGTGGGGCACAATGAAGAACAAACAAACAAACATACAAACAGACATTTTGACCAATTTTTTAATAATTTTTTTTTTACAAGACAATAACTTTGTGTTGTCAAATATCTACAACGGTCGGGGGTTACAAAGAGTAGCGGTGTTATTGTTTTGATACCTCAAACACTGGCTTGAGATTTGGGAACGGGGGGGGGGGGGGGGGGGGAGGTGGCGGTTCATTATTGCAGGTGTTAGCATGATCTTGCAGCACAGGCTGTTCAAAGAACGGTACTAAAGTAGATTCAAATATGGAATACACGTTGATGGCTTGTATGTACCGGCTAGAGCGGCTAGAGGGAACTGGTTGAGATATAGAATCGGGTTGAAATAGCTGGTTGAGACATGGAATCGGGTTGTGTGAGCGGGTTGAAAGAACTGGTTGAGATATAGAATCGGGTTGTGTGACTGGGTTGAAAGAGCTGGTTGAGACTTGAGACATATGATCGGGTTGTGTGAGCGGGTTAAAAGAACTGGTTGAGATATAGAATCGGGTTGTGTGAGCGGGTTGAAAGAACTGGTTGAGACATAGAATCGGGTTGTGTGAGCGGGTTGAAAGAATTGGTTCAGATATAGAATCGGGTTGTGTGAGCGGGTTGAAAAAACTGGTTGACACATAGAAACGGGTTGTGTGAGCGGGTTGAAAGAATTGGTTGAGATATAGAATCGGGTTGTGTGAGCGGGTTGAAAGAACTGGTTGAGATATAGAATCGGGTTGTGTGACTGGGTTGAAAGAACTGGTTGAGACATAGAATCGGGTTGTGTGAGCGGGTTGAAAGAACTGGTTGAGAAATAGAATCGGGTTGTGTGACTGGGTTGAAAGAGCTGGTTGAGACATAGAATCGGGTTGTGTGAGCGGGTTGAAAGAACTGGTTGACACATAGAATCGCGTTGTGTGAGCGGGTTGAAAGAACTGGTTGAGATATAGAATCGGGTTGTGTGAGCGGGTTGAAAGAGCTGGTTGAGATATAGAATCGGGTTGTGTGACTGGGTTGAAAGAGCTGGTTGAGACACAGAATCGGGTTGTGTGAGCGGGTTGAAACAAACTGGTTGAGAAATAGAATCGGGTTGTGTGACTGGGTTGAAAGAGCTGGTTGAGACATAGAATCGGGTTGTGTGAGCGGGTTGAAAGAACTGGTTGAGACATAGAATAGGGTTGTGTGAGCGGGTTGAAAGAATTGGTTGAGATATAGAATCGGGTTGTGTGAGCGGGTTGAAAGAACTGGTTGACACATAGAATCGGGTTGTGTGAGCGGGTTGAAAGAACTGGTTGAGATATAGAATCGGGTTGTATGAGCGGGTTGAAAGAACTGGTTGAGATATAGAATCGGGTTGTGTGAGCGGGTTGAAAGAACTGGTTGAGACATAGAATCGGGTTGTGTGAGCGGGTTGAAAGAACTGGTTGAGACATAGAATCGGGTTGTGTGAGCGGGTGGAGACACTAGCCAGCCACTCAGCCCTAATGGTTGGCCAATATCCCCCCAGCAGACGTATGATGTTACAGACGCAGTGAGCTCCCTTCCCAAACACACACGGACTAATACGCGCAATCACGCCCGAGTAAATAAACTCAGCTGCGCATGCGCCAACACTCTGCCGGAATAACATTTCAAAGACAACACAGTTCCTTATTTTCCTAAACAGACTTACGTAGAGGTTAGAATAGCCAAACGGACTGACCAGAGGTTCTAAAACCTTGGACGACACCACCCCGTCAAATTTGGTGTCATCAACTGATGGAGATTCAGAATCAGTTTCCGGGTTTTAATAAATAAGAATACATCTTTGATGACACTCCAATGATTGGATGAGTTTATGGATGTTATTTTCAGGACAAGTAAATTGACCAACTGTTGATATTATACAGGTAGGGTGATGGCTTCGTGGATCCATTGTGCTTTAAAATATCACAATTCAAGGAAACTTTCCTTGTTAGATTCGTCATTTTATAAAAAACACCAAAGCTGCTATATAGAGGTGTTCTTTTTAATGTTCTTTATGGAATATGTCATATGACAACCATGTCTAAGGTAATATAACAACCTTTTCAATCATTTAAGCTGCTATATAGAGGTGTTCTTCTTAATATTCTTTATGGAATTTGTCATATGACAACCTATTCAAACTTATAAGCAGCTATGTATAGGCTATAGGTGTTCTTTTTAATATTCTCTATGGAATTTGTCTGACGTAATATGACAACCTTTTCAAACAAACAGACAATTTGTCTGACGTAATATGACAACCTTTTCAAACAGACAATTTGTCTGAAGTCACGTGAGGACCTTCTCCAGCAGGCTAAAGCCCATCTCAGGTCTGTGATCAGGTTATATTGTGGGAACAGGTTCGAGTCTCGTTAACAAGTTTAAGTAAACTGCCAGAGAAATATCTCCACAACGAGCTGGGGCGGGGAGGGTGGGGTGGGGGGAGCAAGGAGGTCTGGAGAAGGCAAGATTTAGTGGTGAGTGGGGGGAAGGAAGGGGTAGACGGTAGCGGAGGTTAAGTTTTGTCAATACGGAAATATTAAGTGGTGAAGTCAAGCAAATATTGACATAACACCTGATAGGACAACTGAAGTTACGGGGGACGTTCTCGGCATAACTGCTGGTTAGGTGAGACTGCGCACAGGTTAGTCTCACTAATCTCGGCATAACTGCTGGTTAGGTGAGACTGTGCACAGGCGAGTCTCACTAATCTCGGCATAACTGCTGGTTAGGTGAGACTGTGCACAGGTTAGTCTCACTAATCTCTCGGCATAACTGCTGGTTAGGTGAGACTGTGCACAGGTTAGTCTCACTAATCTCGGCATAACTGCTGGTTAGGTGAGACTGTGCATAGGCGAGTCTCACTAATCTCGGCATAACTTCTGGTTAGGTGAGACTGTGCACAGGTTAGTCTCACTAATCTCGGCATAACTTCTGGTTAGGTGAGACTGTGCACAGGTTAGTCTCACTAATCTCGTTATAACTTCTGGTTAGGTGAGACTGAGGAGAGGTTAGTCTCACGAATCTCGGCATAACTTCTGGTTAGGTGAGACTGAGGAGAGGTTAGTCTCACTAATCTCGGCATAACTTATGGTTATGTGAGACTGAGGAGAGGTTAGTCTCACTAATCTCGGCATAACTTCTGGTTAGGTGAGACTGCACAGGTTAGTCTCACTAATCTCGGCATAACTTCTGGTTAGGTGAGACTATACAGGTTAGTATCACTAATATCGGCATAACTTCGGGTTAGGTGAGACTATACAGGTTAGTCTCACTAATCTCGGCAAAACTTCTGGTTAGGTGAGACTGCACAGGTTAGTCTCACTAATCTCGGCATAACTTCTGGTTAGGTGAGACTATACAGGTTAGTCTCACTAATCTCGGCATAACTTCTGGTTAGGTGAGACTGTGTACAGGTTAGTCTCCCTAATCTCGGCATAACTTCTGGTTAGGTGAGACTGTGCACAGGTTAGTCTCCCTAATCTGGGCATAACTTCTGGTTAGGTGAGACTGTGTACAGGTTAGTCTCCCTAATCTCGGCATAACTTCTGGTTAGGTGAGACTGTGCACAGGTTAGTCTCCCTAATCTCGGCATAACTTCTGGTTAGGTGAGACTGCACAGAGGTTAGTCTCACTAAACGCTCTTGGCATAAGTACTGGTTAAGTGAGACTGTGCACAGGTTAGTCTCACTAACCTCGGCATAACTTCTGGTTAGGTGAGACTGTGCACAGGTTAGTCTCACTAATGTCGGCATAGCTTCTGGTTAGGTGAGACTGTGAAGAGATTAGTCTCACTAATCTTCGTCTAGTGAGACAGGATCAAACGCAGGTTATTCGTAATCTCAATTAAAATAGCCATACGCCCCTTCACTACGCCCCATCATTGCATCCCATCACTACGCTACTTATTTACGCCCCATTCATAGAGGGATAGACTTAGCAAGATGATTTGATCATGGTGTTATTTATTTTAAAATTTTCGTCTAATCAATGAAAGGTTCTCAAATTGGAGAACGCCATCAGGACTTTGGTGCACAGTTGAAGAATCTTACAAGTTTTATAATAGACTATGAAATAAAACAACACATTTTGTCATTTTAATTCATTTTCTCAAAATAAAAATGTGAAACCTATAAATAAAATCGTTTAAAAAAACACGAAGAAATAAATAAATCAATGGCCCAACACTTGTCTCAGATAGGCCCTAAACTTTCTCAGAAAGTCTTATCTCAGATAGGCCCTAAACTTTCTGAGAAAAGTTTTGTCCCAGGAAGGTCCTAAAAACTTCTCATAAAAATCTTGTCTCAGGTAGGTCCTAAAATTTCTCCAAAAAGTCTTGTCTCGGATAGGTCCTAAAACTTGTCAGAAAAGTCTTGTCTCAGGTAGGTCCTAAAACTTGTCAGAAAAGTCTTGTCTCAGATAGGTCCTAAAACTTGTCAGAAAAGTCTTGTCTCAGGTAGGTCCTAAAACTTGTCAGAAAAGTCTTGTCTCAGGTAGGTCCTAAAATTTCTCCAAAAAGTCTTGCCTCGGATAGGTCCTAAAACTTGTCAGAAAAGTCTTGTCTCAGATAGGTCCTAAAACTTGTCAGAAAAGTCCTGTCTCAGATAGGTCCTAAAACTTGTCAGAAAAGATTTGTCTCAGATAGGTCCTTAAACTTGTCAGAAAAGTATTGTCTCAGATAGGTCCTAAAACTTGTCAGAAAAGTCTTGTCTCAGGTAGGTCCTAAAACTTGTCAGAAAAGATTTGTCTCAGATAGGTCCTAAAACTTGTCAGAAAAGTCTAGTCTCAGATAGGTCCTAAAACTTGTCAGAAAAGTCTTTTCTCAGATAGTTCCTCAAACTGCTCAGAAAAGTCTTGGTCGAGACAAAGAAACAAATGTCTTATTTTTGGTCACGAATGTTAAACAACGTAAAAACTCGTGTATGGGCGAGACTTCCTACGTCACGTGTTGGGAGTAGAGCCGCCATTTGCCATTGTTGTTGTTTGAGAGATGTTTGGAGGCTATGAAAGTAAAACAACAATGGCGACCCAAAAAAGCTTTACCCCCAGCACACAAAAAATGGCAACTTACGCCTGGTAGAACTGTTTCAGCTAATTGTCTGGCAACTCTACTAGCACATGTCATGTGTTTACAGGGGAACCTTCTAGAACGACGATTCTCAGTCTGGGATCAATAGACCCCGACGAAAATTATGATCTATAATTATTGGATATTTTGTTTACCCATCGAGGATTAGTGTTCGGGTTACTTAACATGACTTTAGTGTACATTTCTCAAGGGGTATAGTTAGGGTTATAGTTCAGGTTATAGTCAGGGTTATAGTTAGGGTTATCTTATCTGTTACAGACGATCCTACTATACAGAAGCTTACATTTAGGGTTACATATAGTTGCGCTGGTTTTCATTTATATCTCTTTACTGTTAGTGCTTGAGTTAGATAAGCTCTGTTAATGGCGATGTTTAAAGGTTAAAGGTTAGGAAAAGGGTTAGGTTAGGGTTAATGTTAGAGTCAGGGTTAGCGTTAGGGTAAGGGTTACTTTCTAGAGTTCTGTACAAAAATAAGCCTGGTTTCATTCTATATAGTTATATAATAAAATCATATTACACTCTTTATTGAATTTTAAAAAAAAATGAAATTGAATTCTTCAAGTCAGACTAACTACTGAAAGTATTTAAATATTTTTAAAAATAAAAACTGCATGTATTATTGAGCATTAAATTGATTTCATACATAAGATAGTTTACAGGTGAATTCAAGAATGTCTTCACTAGCTATGAAACAATCAACATGTAAACATTCAGAGCATCAGGGGCCAGATGGTAAGGCAGAATGACAGAAACTTACACACCTGAAATGGACAGACAGAAAATTTCAGACCTGAAATGGTCAGACACAGTGTTAGACGGTTGGTAGAGAAAGAGAGAGAGAGAGAGAGAGAGAGAGAGAGAAAGAGAGAGAGAAAGAGAGAGAGAGAGAGAAGGTGCAGTGGTCTGAAAGAAATGCAGTTTGGTTTTCTCCCACGCTCACCGCCATGTCTGAGCATGCGCACTCGCGTGAATGTAATCACGGGCCTTGTGGTTATTGTCATTGTTTAGCAATCTATTTGTTCTATGACGTCGTGAGATTCGGGATGGTAGGTGGGTGGGTGGGTAGGTGGGTGGGATGAAAGGTGGGTTGGTGGGTGGGTAGGTGGGATGGTGGGTTGGTGGATGGGATGGTGGGTGGGTTGGTGGGTGGGATGGTAGGTCGGATGGTGGGTGGGATGGTAGGTTCCTCATACCTCACCTGTTCCATCGTAACTCGCCTGTTCCCTCATTACTCATCTGTTCCCTCATAACTCATCTGTTCCCTTATAACTCATCTGTTCCCTCATAACTCACATGTTCCCTCATAACTCATCTGTTCCCTCATAACTCACATGTTCCCTCATAACTCATCTGTTCCCTCATAACTTGGCTGTTCCCGCATAACTAGCCCGTTCCCTCATAACTCGCCTGTTCCATCATAACTCACATGTTCCCTCATAACTCACATGTTCCCTCATAACTCATCTGTTCCCTCATAACTTGGCTGTTCCCACATAACTAGCCCGTTCCCTCATAACTCGCCTGTTCCATCATAACTCACATGTTCCCTCATAACTCATCTGTTCCCTCATAACTCACATGTTCCCTCATAACTAGCCTGTTCCCTCATACCGCGTGACTCTGGGATCAGGGGGGAGGTAGGCGTGAGACTTGAAAGCGACGCCCGTCAGAGCGAGCGGCACATTATCTTGATGGCTTGTCTGTCACTGTGCCACTAGGCAGACTGAACGGCCAAAACAAGCTGTCATGACGTCATCGGTTTGTGTGTACATTCGTCAAGTGTTGTGTTTCACGCCGCATCTGTTTCGCCCCCGTCATGATTTAAACAAGAAAACAATAAAATCGGCCTTTTCTCTTTGTTTACTTTCGTCCAGTTCAGAAAAGATAAACCAGATAATAGTGGTTTAGACCAGGGGCCTCCAAATTACGGCCCGCGTGCCAGATGCGGCCCTGCGAGGCCTTCTCATACGGCCCCTGGAGACCTTTTAATCTCTAAAAAAAGATACTATTTTTACGTATAGTTTACCGCAAAACTGTGTAGATTGCCCCCTAGCTACCGTTTGAGATTTGTGACGGCCCCTGGTTTTATTTAGCCAATCGATGTCTTTGAGAGTGTTTATTTAACCAATCGTTGTCTTTGAACGTACTGATAACCACTGCTATCAAGAGGTACCGTAATGTTATTATTTTTATACAATGTTTTCGGAAAACTATGATTTTCTGCATGAATATATATATTTTTAAAAAAAAGCTTTAGCAAAATTTTAGTTAATTTAGAAACACTATTTATTGGTAATTTTTTTTGTTCTGGGGATGTCTGCTAAAACCTGACTCTAAGAAGTAACAAAAATTCGATAAGATAATGCCCCAGAGATTACCCGGATGATTTAATTATATCTTCATGATACTTCATGACATTGTTCCAGCTGAATACCCGGATCATCTATAAATAGTTTACCGCCATTAAATGCCAGGACAATTTGAAAGCTTGGCTCAACGATGTCTGCTTAACATTATTAGCTGTCAAGTCAAGTCAATGCACTGGTCGGGAGAGTCTGGAATACTAAGACAGAGATAACGCGTTAGGGAAGACCTACACAAGATATCTTATATCTTATCCTATATGTTACAGAAGATTATTGCGTCCTACGTATTTCTGAGGTTTGTGTTTAGTCCTGAATTCTTATTTGAGTTTTAAATGATGATAAAGTGTTGGCTCTCCTGGTTTCTTCAGGCAACCCATTCCACGCCCGAATACCGGACGGGAAGAAAGAAAACTTGTATGTGTTTGTTCTTGCATACGGGATAAGAAAGGTGTTTTTATCTGTATGTCTATCTGATGGTTGTATTAAGTTATCTTTGTGTTGTATTTCTAAATTAGAATTAATTGCCTTATGTATAATTACTAATTTACTCTTAGTTCTTAGTTTAATGATTTAACTAATGGTGTTACTCTTCTATCAAAGTTGATAGCTGAATGCCTGGAAGCTGAGATGTTTTGTATCGTCAAGAGAGAAGAGTTGCAAGTCAACATTTGACAAAACCTCTGTGACATACACCCACCGCCCCCAGCCCCGCTCAGACAGCTTGTCTAGAAGAACTTAATTCACCAGTTAGTTGTGTCTGGCATGTGGCATTTAATTCCACCGTAAACGCGACCGTCATGAAGTACCTGGTCTGTTGAAGTACTTGTTCTGTTGAAGTACCTGGTCTGTTGGCGTGTTCTAAACCAGGTGAGTCAGACATTCAGAGATCAAAAAGATCGTCAAGTGTTTGTTTGGTTCGGAACAATTCGGAGAAAGGATTAGACATTTGTAGCATATCATTGACATTTGTAGCATATCATTGACATTTGTAGCATCTCATGGACATTTGTAGCATCTCATAGACATTTGTAGCATCTCATAGATATTTGTAGCATCTCATAGACATTTGTAGCATCTCATAGACATTTGTAGCATCTCATAGACATTTGTAGCATATCATTAACATGTGTAGCATATCATTGACATTTGTAGCATCTCATAGACATTTGTAGCATGTCATAGACATCTGTAGCATCTCATAGACATTTGTAGTATCTCATGGACATTTGTAGCATCTCATGGACATTTGTAGCATCTCATAGACATTTGTAGCATCTCATAGACATGTGTAGCATCTCATAGACATTTATGTTTTAGTTTAGAAAAAACAAATTCCAAGGGCGCGTCACTCGTGTTGTTCTAAGATGGGTTTCAAGGGCTTATCAATTACCTTTGTTCCTTCTTAGAATATTTGGTCCGCTCACAAAGTAAAAACATCGCAGTGCAAATTTGAACAGCACCATTTTGTGGTGCAATAATTTACAAAATTTGCTGCGTGGTAATTCTACATTGCTGCTCGGCGTTGGTCAGATATCTGGGCGGCCGCGCAGCTTAAAATGAAGATTGTCCCTCACATGTTATTACAACTACGTCTAGACTAGGGTCTGGTATTCCAGGGATTTTTTAATTTAACAAAAAATATTCAAACGAAGACTGGTGGGAAGTAACTCTAACAAGAATGTTTGTCATGTCTGAGGCGTGTCATTATTGCTGCGAGTTGCCTCCCCTACGTTCCACTGCTGAAGTTCGATTCAACATTTTGATGAATACAACAATTGTTGGTGACATGAACAATGGCTGCCTTGACAATATCCAGACAAATAACATCAATGCTTAGACAATGGCATGGGTTTATTAAAAAACGGTTCCTCCATCTTTTTCTGTGATATTTCAAGTTATAGAATATCAAGTTACAATAACAAGAGAAAAAAAAAACATTAGGATGTTGAGTAAAGTTAAAATTAGAATATTTGAATGATGTCAAATCATTAGAATGTTGAGTGAAGTTACAAGTAGAATATTTGAATGATGTCAAATCATTTGAATGTTGAGTGAAGTTAAAATTAGAATATTTGAATGATGTTTAACAAATGACCAAAATGGAGGATAATGAAACTAATTTACATTTATTGAGTAAAAAAATAGAAGACGTAGTATGAAAAAGAATAACTGTTTTAAGTGCAAGAGAGAAATTGAAGGAGGGTGGAATGGGGTGAATATTAAATTTTAAAAACCGTAAAAATCCAAGTTTTTCACTATAAATCCTTTATCTACGAGACATAACTAAGGATGGACATTGTAATACGCAGGGCAAAACAATCCGAAAATACAAAATTCTAGTTATGTCTCGTAACAAGTGTTTAATATAATGCGCACAGATCGTGAATATATTTTTAAAAGTAATGTCAATGTAATGCGCACCATATTGCGCGACATGAAAGGTTGTTGAAGATATTACGCATCACATCACTCTATCTAAAAAAATTAACATGATATAAAAAGATAAATAAAATAATTTAAAAACTCAATAATTCAATTATTATTACAGTAAATTCGATTTATCTGAGACTTTGATGGCTAATTTTTATCATCGGCACGAGTATGCCTGTAAAATTTCAGCTTGCTAGCTTACGAGGAAATGGGTTAAACATCGATCCAAATTTTTTTCGGCACGCACGGATCAGAAAGCACAAGTTAATGTAAAGGATTTAAAAAGATGATAATTGAAAATCAATCCTCTGCAAATTCACAAGTAATTTGTTAATTTGTCACGTACATTTAAAGTACGCAAGACACGAAATTAAACTCAAGTGCTAGAACAGTTTAAATGCGAATTGCTAATTTTCTCAGCTGCGCCAACATGGCGTGCGCACAGACTTAGATCCCTAGGCCTACAAGTGTCGACCAATCAAATGAAGCGTCTCATCAAACACTCGGGCGTCTCTTCTCTTACTTGACACGCCGCGGTTAATTGGACAAGATTCGTTGCATGCTATAAATAGTCTCACTTCCATGCTATAAATAGTCTCACTTCCATGCTATAAATAGTCTCACTTCCATGCTATAAATAGTCTCACTTCCATGCTATAAATAGCCTCACTTCCATGCTATAAATAGTCTCACTTCCATGCTATAAATAGTCTTACTGGAGTTTGAAATGACTGATGTTAATAAATATCGCCAAGCGTCACTTGTTCGATTAACCGAACTATCACTAATACCACAACACATCCACATTCAAGGCCCACAAACAACAGAATGAGACCCCGCTTTGTCATCCGTTATGGGGAAAAAAAAGATGTCAAAGTTTTTACCATAACTAGACAGATATAAACTGAGCAATTATCAAGTAGATCACAAAAGATCTATTTCTTGAATTTAACAATTATCAAATAGATCACAAGAGATCTATTTTTGGAGTTCGGATGCTCGCTTGAATGGGAAATACAGGAGTTTTGATGAAGGACTACAACAATATTTGTAAACATTGTAAGTGACTATTCTACACAAATACTTGTAAACATTATCAGTGATTCATACAAGTATAAAATAATAATATGACTTGGTTTTAGTTCGATATGAGATTTAAGTTTGTTGGAGAGGAGTAAAGAGGTGTAGAAGTGTCAGAGGCATAGTGACAGAGTTAAGTGACAGAGCCATAGTGACAGAGCCATAGTGACAGAACATAGTGACAGAGCCATAGTGACAGAACATAGTGACAGAGTCATTGTGACAGAACTATAGTGACAGAAACATGGTGACATTAACGTAGTGACCAGAACTATAGTGACAGAAACATAGTGGCAGAACCATAGTGACAGAACATAGTGACAGAGTCATTGTGACAGAACTATAGTGACAGAAACATGGTGACATTAACGTAGTGACAGAAATACAGTGACAGAGCCATAGTGGCAGAACTACAGTGACATAACCATAGTGACAGAACTATCGTGAAAGCAACACAGTGACATTAACGTAGTGACAGAACCATAGTGGCAGAGTCGCAGTGACGGAACCATGGTGACAGAATGACATGACAACTTGACATGTGAAGATTTAAATTGACAGTCAGTGCCAACACCTGGCTGTCATCGATGTGACAGTTCTAAAAGCCACCTACCTGATAAGATCAAGAGTAATCCGACGGCTTGCCATAGTATCCGAGTGTATCCCATGATCCAACATGTAGTCCAGGCACCAAGAGAGGTAAGCCAGTGGCCGACAAGGGAAATAATCAGTTAGGGACTATGGATGGATGACAACACAATCTTTCCGGGAAGTTGATGATTTAATAACTGAATCTGTGATTGTGTTGTTCGTGTGTTTATCACGTGATAAGTCATCAACACATCCGGGCAATCTGTGATCTCAAACATACGTCACTGAAATATTGGAGAAAACGTTTATTTATTACCTAGTTAATTAATTTCAATAACACAAACACTAATGAAACTGGGTATTGCCATTACTATATATATCTATATATATATATATTAGGGCTGCGGAAATTACCGATTAATTTCTCGATTAATCGGTAAATTATTTTATCGATTAAAATTATTTTAATCGACAAAATAGTGATTTAAAAAAAATGTTTTGTTTTTTTTAAATTCGATTTATTAATAAATAATTAATAATAGTTCTTATTTTATTATTATTTTTTTACGTACAAACTTCTCCATTAAGGGAGTTCTGAAAGAGTAAAAATAACCTGTTTTTTTTAAGGACAATCATATTTTAAAAAACATAGTTTTTAACTATTTAACAATAACAAAATTTAAATTCATTGACATTATATTGAACTACTTATTTTTAAATATATCCCCTAACAATAGTAGGCCTACGTGTTTTAAATTTAATTAAATTAAATACTTAGGTTATGGGCATTTTAAAAAATGTAATAAAAGGGCACAAAATATGCAGGAAAACGAAATAGTGAAAAAAGAGATTATGAGGTCTTAGAA
>MUZC01000626.1:62583-73890 GCA_002072015.1 Radix auricularia | reverse complement strand
AATAATAATAATAATAATAATAATAATAACATTAGGAGGTTATAATAACGTCTAAGTTATCAATATTTAAAAAAAAAAATTCTAATAAATTAAATCTGAACTGCTCAACACTCGGACTATGTTAACTGTGTAACTTTGATTTATATTAGACCACTACATCTACTACTTATAGGCCACTACTAGTAGAAGATTTTATATTAGTAAGATTATAAATTATGTAGTTAATTCAAGTCTATTGATATTACTGGCAAACAGAATTTCATTTGGTTTCTAAATTATTACAATACAAACCTTAGATTAACGTCATTCCCCCCCCCTCATGTGGTTAATGATTAATGCCATGTTAATGTTATTGAAAATTTTGTAGCGATCATGTTTTGTTAATAAAATGTTAACATTTGTCAATTTCCAGATAATTAACGTATAGTTTTATGTTATTAAAAGAGTCAAAATAAATTTTAAAAAAAAAAAAAGAAAAGATTTTCAAAAGTTAAAATAAGACTGTAATAATTAGACTTACCATCACGTACATAAAGCCAATAAAATATATAAATCCCCAACGTATTTTAAGAATTTGAAAACAATTTAATAACTTTTTAAATATACGTTATCCATCATCAACTCATTAGAAAAAAAGTAAACTAATCCATAATCCACTGAATCCAAATGTGTGTCTTGTTTTAATCCACACAATCCATCGAGCGAAAACACTTTGACGGGTCCATCTGTTCAAACGTCCACACATGAAATCACCGACAAACCACCTCAATTTCCATCACGTCAAATCTGTCCACACGGCCACCCCTCAAAATTTCACTCCAACTTTCTCCTCCCCCAACCAGGAACGATCACCCCGCACCCCTCACGATCTCCCTCGCGTGCGGCTCGAGACGCGGGGCCTTGCGTCCAACTCTCGCGCTGAGTCTCGCTGGCACAGTTTACCCAAACACGACGTTCAGTAAAGATAAATACGGCGCGGAACGGTGCGCGTAAGTTATTTGAACGTAATTATTGTTGTGGGGAAAAACTATGGAGTTAAGATGTGTAGGACGTCAATGTGAAACCAAAACATGCGCGCCACAGACAGGCGCAGGAGATATCTCAATGGATTGGTGGCAGTCAGTGCTGGTTAGGGGAGTGATATATATGAGGTTATTGTCATAGAGATCTGGGCATCTGGGGACAGAGATGTGGGTTTGGGGGTCAGGTTTATGGTGGGGTCATGGGACATGGTTTGAGAATATGACAAGAGTTTATGGTGGGGTCATAGGACAAGGTTTGAGGATATGAGAAGAGCTTACTCTTAAAGATTCTCCTTAGTGTTAGACTTGAAGTGTTGCAATCAGTGTTGTATGGGGCACTTGAGTTGATAAGAAACAAATGTTAAAATATTCGACACTGATAGAAGACGTTAACGATAGATTAAAACTTTTGATAGGCACAGTGAGATTGATAGAGACATAGAGAAATTGACAGATAGAGCGATAGAGAAATGGACAGAGAGATAGAGAAATAGATAGATAGAGCGATAGAGAAATAGACAGATAGAGAGATAGAGAAATAGACAGATAGAGGAATAGACAGATAGAGAAATAGACCGATAGAGAAATAGACAGATAGAGAAATAGACCGATAGAGATATAGAGAAATAGACAGATAGAGAAATAGAGAGATAGAGAAATAGACAGATAGAGAAATAGACAGATATAGAAATAGACCGATAGAGAAATAGACAGTTAGAGAGATAGAGAAATAGACAGATAGAGAGATAGAGAAATAGACAGATAGAGATATAGAGAGATAGAGAAATAGGCAGATAGAGAAATAGACAGATAGAGAAATAGACAGAGAAATAGACAGATAGAGAGATCGAGAAATAGAGAGATAGAGAAATAGACAGATAGAGAGATCGAGAAATAGAGAGATAGAGAAATAGACAGATAGAGAGATAATAGAATGATATCGATTGAGAGAGACCGCTACAAAGAGAATTAATATGAGGTTTTTTATTTTAACTGGACATTCGTGGTGATTACAGAGCTGACCAGTAACACGCAATGTTTCAATGACACACACACTTATGGGAGGGGGGGGTAAAATAATTAAAGAGGCAGCTGGGTTTGGAACCAAAACCAAATATGTTATAAATGAGATCAATAGAGAGATGGGACAGAATGGAAGACAACACACGAAATAGATTCACAGCAGAAAGATGTCATGGCGATAAACAGATAGAGAGAAAGTAAGAGACCGACATACAGCTATAGACAGAGAGAAAGCAAATAAGAGGTCAGCAGAGAGAGAGAAAAAAAAGAGACTAAGAGAGAGAGAGAGAGAGAGAGAAGCAGAGAGGGAAAGAGAGAGAGAAGCAGAGAGGGAAAGAGAGAGAGAGAGAAGCAGAGAGGGAAAGAGAAAGAGAGAGAAGCAGAGAGGGAAAGAGAGAGAGAGAGAGAAGCAGAGAGGGAAAGAGAGAGAGAGAAGCAGAGAGGGAAAGAGAGAGAGAGAGAGAAGCAGAGAGGGAAAGAGAGAGAGAGAGAAGCAGAGAGGGAAAGAGAGAGAGAGAGAAGCAGAGAGGGAAAGAGAGAGATAAGCAGAGAGGGAAAGAGAGAGAGAGAGAGAGAGAAGCAGAGAGGGAAAGAGAAGGTTTCTCGGAGTAACGAAAAGAGTGACATGCATCAGACAAATGCTTCCACAGGAAGAGCCGCCCTCATTAGTCCCCTACAGGGCGCCCCATTACACCCCCACTGGGGCGCCTCACTAGGCAGCTCACCGCAATGTGGGAAGAATGCAAGCTGGTAAATATTTTACACTTTGCTAACGTCTGGCGCTTGCCTGGACTAAGAGATGCGGGGGTTGGTGGGGGTGGGGTGGAAAGTGTAGGAGCGATGGATTAGGATTAGAATTTGGGTTATAGTTAGGGTTAGAGTTAGGATTAGAGTTAAATTTGAAGTTAGGGTTAATGTTAGGGTTATATCAGGGGCGGATTAAGACTGCACGGGGCCCCGGGCTGCAATCAAACGGGGGCCCTAGCCCTATCCATCCAGCGTCCCTTAAAATAAAATAATTGTTAACAGCTAATATAGGACTGTAACTAAATATTAATAATGAAAAAAAAATAAACGAACATGAAGAAATAACTTTTTGAAGTGTTTGTGAAATATTAAAATTGAGTGTGAAAAGAGAAATTTTTAAAATATAAACTATACTTCATACTATGTATTCTAAGTGAGCCAATTAATTCACTTTTTATCGATTATTAACTCTATCAGTAGTATCCGGTCTGATTCGTGATCAGTTGTATAATTAATATTTTATTTTTAAATTTTTTTTTTATATTTTCAAGTGTTCGTGCAAACATATGTACACTTTTATTATAAATATAAAAAGTTTAGGGGCCCCTAAACCGTCGGGGGCCCCTGGCTTTAGCCCGCTCAGCCCCCCCCCCTTAATCCGCCATAGGGTTATAGTTAGGGTTAATGTTAGGGTTATAGTTAGGTTTAGAGTTTGGGTTAAAAGCAATGATCCCTCTAAGGTTCTTTGGTCCATNCCCCTGACCCACCCCCTTTCCCCACCCCACCCCCCACGAAAACAGTAAATCTCCACTTTAAGGAACAACAGCACCGCCATCTTGTTATGTTTAGCTAACCCAACCGCTAACGTCATACAATCAACATGTCCATCATACGACGCCGGACATTCGGACATGTCAGGCCCGGCAAGCATCTATCGCCAGTCTGTTGTAGATGAGGCGCGCCCCATTCACCCCGTGTGGGGTGGGTCTGGACAGGTCTGACCCGCTACGCCTTTAGACGCCGCGGGCGCTCAGATAGCACATGTTCAGGGGCGGACCGTGAAAGTCTCGTCTGCCAGCAGGCGAGGTGAGGAAATGTTTAGATAGGAAATGGTGGGTTTGGGAAAACTTACGGTGTGGAGAGAACTCTGGGGGTCTTAATATTCATGTCGTGTGGGTGCGTGTATTTGTATGTATGTTTGTATGAGTGCGCATGTGTGTGTGTTTGAGTGGATGCATGTGAGTTTGTGTAGAAATGTGTGTATCTTTGTATGTGTGTATGAGTGTGTGTAATGTGTTTATGAGTGTGTATCTGAGTGTGTGTGTGTGTGAGTGTGTAGGTCCAGAAGTGTGTATATGGGTGTGTGTATGATTGTGTGTGTTTGAGTGCGTTTATGAGTGTGTGTGTGTATGAGTGTTTGAGTGTGTGTATGAGTGTGTGTTTGTGTATGTGTGTATGAGTGTGTATCTGAGTGTGTGTGTGTATGAGTGTGTGTATGAGTGTGTGTCTGTGTATGGGTGTGTGTATGAGTGTGTGTTTGAATGTGTGTATGAGAGTGTGAGTGTGTGTATGAGTGTGTGTTTGAGTGTGTGTGTGAGTGTGTGTGTGAGTGTGTGTATGAGAGTGTGAGTGTGTGTATGAGTGTGTGTTTGAGTGTGTGTATGAGTGTGTGTGTGTGAGTGTGTGTGTGAGTGTGTGTATGAGAGTGTGAGTGTGTGTATGAGTGTGTGTATGAGTGTGTGTTTAAGTGTGTGTTTGAGTGTGTGTTTGAGTGTGTGTATGAGTGTGTGTTTAAGTGTGTGTTTGAATGTGTGTATGAGAGTGTGAGTGTGTGTATGTGTGTGAGTGTGTGTATGAGAGTGTGAGTGTGTGTATGAGTGTGTGTATGAGTGTGTGTATGAGTGTGTGTTTAAGTGTGTGTTTGAGTGTGTGTTTGAGTGTGTGTATGAGTGTGTGTTTGAATGTGTGTATGAGAGTGTGAGTGTGTGTATGATGGTGTATGTGTGTAGAAGTGTGCTGTAATACTATGGAAGGATCTCCCCGATGTTGACGCCATCTTTAACGAGATGATGACCAGGTCAAGCGGCTATGACGTGGTTTGTTCTGTGAGTGGCCAAGTGTCCGGCTCGTTGGAGATCTTTAATGATCTTAATTTAGGATCTTTAGATCCATGACTTGTGTGTCGAGAGTCTGAAATAGAAAAAATATTGGAAATAACAACACAACTAGACTGTTGGAGAAATTAGTTGAACTAAAAGAAATTATAACAACACAACTAGACTGGTAGAGAAATTAGTTGAACTAAAAGAAATTATAACAACACAACTAGACTGTTTGAGAAATTAGTCGAACTGAAAGAAATTATAACAACACAACTAGACTGTTAGAGAAATTAGTTGAACTGAAAGAAATTATAACAACACAACTAGACAGTTAGAGAAATTAGTTGAACATTGGAACGGAAAATACTTTGGAAAAATTCCAATTCAAATTAAAAAAAAAAAAAAAAGACAACCTTAAATCTATTGTCTTCTTACACAAATAGTTTGTGTATGTTTTTTTTGTTTTTTTTTTAATTAAAAAGCTTTATTCTGTCCCATTCTGAATGAGGAAAAATTCCAAGAAAGTTTATATATAAAAATAATTAAATAAGATTTTTGTTCGCTCGTGTATAACTTGATGCATGCTGCGAAGATTTGAACCGGATCAGGAACATTTAGATGTGACGCGCAAATGTGGACAAGGCGAACTATACCCGACAGAACCCCCGACTTACCCTTGGTAAGTAGCCCACTCTAACTGACCCAATCCACCTGATCCACTACGACAGACCCACACCGACAGACCCACCCCGACAGACCCACTCCAACTGACCCACACCGACAGACCCATTCAAACTGACCCACACTGACAGACCCACTCCAACTGACCCACACCGACAGACCAATTCCGACTGACGAATTCCTACTGAGCCAACTGACACACTCCAACTGACCCATTCCAAGTGACCCACTCTGACTGACCCACACTGACCCATGCACCAAGGCTGTCCCACTTTGACCCACCCGTCCAGTAAACCTCTCTTCTTGTAGCCGCCAAGCCCAAAGTTTGGACATAGTGACGTTGGCGCTATGTGGTCAAGATGACGCAGGAATGTCCAAGGAGGCAGTCACGGCCCTGTTACACGCGGAGTTAAAACAACAAACAGACGGAGGGGAGGGGAGGGGGACGAGCAGAGACTGTAGCAGCGGCAGGTGAAGTTGGGGGGGAGGGGTGGGTACGGCTGCGCGTATCTCTACATCTTTAAGTCTGTGCCTGGTTTTAAAGACCCGCCCGTTTTTTTTTTTGTTCTTCGTCCATTTCCTTCCCAGTTATTTTATGCTGGTCTGGCGAAACGTTTGAGTTGGTTTGTTTGTTGAAACGACAATTTGATGAGAGATTAGAGACTCAGCCAAAACTCTCAAACACAATGAAATAAGGGATTATTGGAAAACATCAAGTTCACAAATGAATCGAATCTTTGAAAATAATTTTTTTTAATTTATAAAAATTTTATATAGTAACTCTTCATTTGTATAAAACATAAATAGCAAAGCAAAAAATCTGTTAAATGCTTAACTGAATATGCAAAATTTCACAAATGTATGTAGATCTACCTTAAAAAATCATTTTATAAGCTAACGAGTTAGGAGCGTGGAATAGTCAATAGTTTTTTTTACTAAAGGTTATAGTTTGTTTATAGATACACACTGTTCTAATGGTGAGATGTAACTAAAGATGTAAATGGAAAAGACGTGAACAGGGTAAGGGTTAGCCTAACAGGACGTAAAAAACAGGGTAAGGGTTAGCCTAACAGGACGTAACAAAACAGGGTAAGGGTTAGCCTAACAGGACGTAAAAAAACAGGGTAATGGTTAGCCTGACAGGACGTAAAAAACAGGGTAAGGGTTAGCCTAACAGGACGTCACAAAACAGGGTAAGGGTTAGCCTAACAGGACGTAAAAAAACAGGGTAAGGGTTAGCCTGACAGGACGTCACAAAACAGGGTAAGGGTTAGCCTAACAGGACGTAACAAAACAGGGTAAGGGTTAGCCTAACAGGACGTAAAAAACAGGGTAAGGGGAAGGTATTCGTCGGGGACAGAATTTTGAAATTTGTCCCATTTCTGCGCAAAGTCATTTAGCTCTTCTCTGAGATTAGTCGCTGTGGCGCTTTCATCGAATTTAAAGAGAATACTTAAAGGCGCTGCATCGCTTATGTAGCTAAACCTTGTTGTTTAATATCCTCAAAGTTCTGGGGATTAAGCCTGGCAATATCTGCGTATAGAGAATCGAGACTTTCAAATCGCTTTTCAATAGTTTTTACAAATTTGTCTAAGATACAGTTATGAACTTCAACGCGATATCTGTCCGCTGCATTATTTCCTACAAACTCGTGCGTTCTTCTCTCATCAGACATCACTTTTGGTTTGTGTAAAATTTTCTCTACAAAATGTTCCTCATTTCAACATTTTCTTCTTCCCACTTGTTATTAGCTTATGACACAAATAGTTTAACTCTGTCAAATACACCATCGAAATCTCTTGGAATATTTAAAACTACTTGACGGTACAATCTACTTTACGGTATGCTGGCAGTGTATCCATTTCGGGGGTTTTTAAATAATTAGATAACGATCCTGTGTCCCGGAATATTCTTAAGTATAGTTTTGTAGTAGCAACCATTTCAAACTTGATAAACTTATCTTGTAGCGTTAGGGATGTATCCCTGATTTTTGCATTGAATGCGTCTGATAATACTAGTTCTTGTAACTTTAAATCAATTCAATGAACGATGATGAGTTTGGATCATCAAAATTTTCAAATACTATTTTTAACGTACCTTCTTTGGCCCGCCATCCAGTTTCACCAATAATATTTCATCTTTGGTGTCTAGATTTGTGTTGGTGATCAGCCAAAAACGTCAATTATTTTATGCACTTCTCTAAATGTTAGGTACCCTTACCCCTCCCCCTGGCGGCACACGGGTCACCGTGATTTATCACTCTGTCCCATCCACCCCCGCTATTCAGGTCTTGACAGGTCAAGGGTCCATCGCCGAAGCTCCACCCATTCGACCCTGGGTTTGTTTACTTGTATTTTCCTCAAATGTTCGAGACCCTGTTAGTTATGAAACAGGCTGCTTTTCTCATTAAAGTTAAATCCAGAACTTTCGGTAAGATTTACTATATACAGAGAAAGCAGATTAGATATATAGAGAGAGAGACATAAGAGAGAAGACAGAGAAGGGAGATGTTTGCACTTATCGCAGGAGCTATAAGCTGGCAACTGTTTGTTGCCATTGTACTATAAACGCCAACGCTATCAACCTTTTTGTGAGCGTTTACCTTTTTACTCTAGTAATTTAGTCATTGTTTGTAATTGTCATAAGTTAAGATTTACTAAGTTAGTTTTATACTAATTAATTCTTACCACAGGTATCGTATGGTAACCTGTTAATCATTTCATTGTATTAAATTCCATTTTTGTAAAGTCAGTTACTGTGTTCATTCTTTTCTTTTTGTGTTACGTGCCGTGTTAACGAGCCATTTAGTCATTACTCTAACATTTATTGTAAGTTAGAGAGTTTAATAACACTTGCGGACGTAACACTAAAAAAAACATCGCACTTGCGTTAAGCAGTTTAAATATATGCTAATTTAAGAGGTCGTGTTTTGAGGGGTATCACGTAGAACAAGTTTCAATACATATGCGTTGCACCATGCATGAATTTGATGAGCTGTGACGTCACTCTGCCATTTAGTAAACAAATTGTACTGTCTTGCATATTGGCTGCACCCAGTGGCGTTGCTAGGGGGGTGCGGTGGGGGCGGGCCGCCCCGGGTGACACCATCAGGGGGGGGTGACACCAGACAGTAAAACTCTATATATTCCCGTTATTTGGCACTGGAAAACACAGAGGAGTTCTATAGGTTAAATCATGAGGGGGTGACACCTTGAGATACCGCCCCGGGTGACACAAAACCTAGTGACGCCTCTGGCTGCCCCTATCTGGCTTTTAACAAACAATATAATCTGACAACCCTGTGTACGGAGTTCTTTATTTACGTTACAATGCGGTTGCTGGTGTTTTGAACATAATGAACCGTTATTTTGGTAGTGGCCTAAAAATTTGTTCTTAATTATTATATATTATCACCGGTCCATGGTACATAACCAAAGTTTACTGTGAAATGTTAGTGGGGATTCCCCTTTGATCAATCTATTTATAGAAACACAATGACAATGACCCAGTGAGATGGTAGATTGTCTTAAGACCCCACACCAGCCGAAGGAGCGCCCCCACCAAGCCGAGCGAGCGCCCGAACCCCAGGCGAGTCAGTGACCCCACCCTATAGCCGAGTGAGCACCATCACCCAGCGGAGCGATCGCCCCTACCCCAGCCGAGCGAGCGCCCCCACCCAAGTCGTGCGAGCGCCCCCAGCCCAAGCGAGCACCCCACTAGCCGAGCGAGCGCCCCCACCCAAGTCGTGCGAGCGCCCCCAGCCCAAGCGAGCACCCCCTAGCCGAGCGAGCGCCCAAACCCCAGCAGAGCGAGCGCCACCACTAATACTGTACTGATCGCCCCCATGACGGGTTAATGGTGAGAACTGACCACTTGATCACGTCATCTCAGAGTGATGGAATGTTTTAGTCGGTGATTCCCAAAGTCTTGAAGATCTTAGGACCCCTGACGTTATGTAAAACTTAAATTCAATGGAAAAGACGTAAACAAGGTATGGGTTAGCCTGACCGGACGTAACAAAACAGCGAACGTTTCGGCAAAGAGCCTTTATCAACGAACATACAAGACACAAACAAAACGAAAATAAAAATAAAAAATGAAAAATGAAGGAACTTAGCTGTGGTGGAATCCGAAGTATCCAAAGAAAAAGTCTTTTTCTTTGGATACTTCGGATTCCACCACAGCTAAGTTCCTTCATTTTTCATTTTTTATTTTTATTTTCGTTTTGTTTGTGTCTTGTATGTTCGTTGATAAAGGCTCTTTGCCGAAACGTTCGCTGTTTTGTTACGTCCGGTCAGGCTAACCCATACCTTGTTTACGTCTTTTCCATTGAATTCTGTATAAGCCTGATTGCAGTCCTACCCCTCATTTTGTAAAACTTAAAGAAGGTTCTCTAGCATTTCTTGTGATGACGTAACTGTTGACGTCATGAAACAGACAAAAAAAGGGGTTGGGAGGGAGAGATCAAAGCCACTGATGTTGTTTCTTTAGGTCACGTGACATCATGTTCTCGACATGGTCTAGAGGCCGGCTTTGAATTCTGGACACTTGAATTTAATAGATTGTCTTTTTCAGTTATACCAAAATAGCACTGTGAGAATTTGACGGCGTGACAGTGTGACATTGTGACAATTTGACGGCGTGACAGTGTGAAACTGTGACGTCGTGACATTGTGACAGTGTAAAAGTTTTAAAGAGTGACAATATGACAGTGTGGAATTGTGACGGCGTGACATTGTGACAGCGCGTCAGTCTAACAGTTTTAGAGTGTGACAGTGTCACATTGTGACAGCGTGCCAGTGTAACCGTCCTTAGAGTGTGACAGTGTCACACTGTGACAGATGCATGTCAAAGAACACTGCTGGGGCCACCACCTTGTCCAAACATGGATTGACTTTAAGACAAAAAAAAAGGGCTAAAAGGGACTTTACTCTCGTCATCACTTGATCCAGGGAGCTTAACTCTCTGTCTCACCCCTTCCGATTCGCTCCTTTAAATCCATCGAGTTTCAACATTAAAAAGCCCCCCCCCCCCGCCACACACACAAAGAGTAGAATCCCTAAATCTCCATGTCACTTGATTCAAATTGGCTCCCTCCTCCTTCATGTGTTAATCTCCTGCTCTTCAGCCCCCACTCTCTCATCGTTACATCGCACCCTCTTGTCCCTCATGGCGCCCCTCTTATCCCTCACGGCACCCCTCCTATTCGTTCACCCCCCTCCACCCCATCCATCACCCCAATACTGTCATATCGATTTCTCTCCCCTTATTTCCAAAGACGTTAAAATAAAACTCTCCAAATATTGTGATTTTGTTTACACATTGCTGTAAGAATCATTGTTCAACGATTGAATATGTAGAAGAAATTGGTTGGCGAAAAATCAACAACAAAATGTTGGTGTCATTTAGAATCTTAGTTGTTTAATTTCACACATAAAATTATTTCTAAAACACCTGAAATCTGAAATGTATTTATTTCAGGGTGGCATCGTATGTCATCAAACGCACAGCCACGCCCACCCGGTTAGACAGCGAGGCGAGGCGCGTGCTTGGTGTAATCTGATTGGCCCAGCGGGAGGTCGTTGATTGGACTCCCAAACCACGTGAGGAGAGATCAACTGACATCCGGGTAACCCGACGCTGTAGGAATGACGTAACCACTGATTGAGTTTGACTGCACCAAGTCCTTTAAATTGAAATTAAGATTTGGGGGGGGGGGGGAAGGAAAAAAA
>MUZC01000626.1:38046-55614 GCA_002072015.1 Radix auricularia | reverse complement strand
CCAACATCAGATGCCGCCGTGGTAGCACGTACCACGTGACTTTGAACTATACCTCCAAGAAATTGTTAACATTCGGATTAGATAATTTGTTAACTGTTATAATTTGTATTATCAGAATCTAATGTAATTCTACACTCTCCTTACATACTAAGTCAGCAAACTTTTAAAAAAAAACAACCGAAGGGCGCACAATTCATTTTATGGAAATGTGGAGGAGCGATCTAAAAAATTAATTAGAAAAACAAGTCCTAAATTTGAGGCCGTAAGTCTTTTAAAAAAAAATAGTATAGCGTATAAAATTATACTTAAATATTATAAGATTCAAGATTTTCCTCTGATAGTGGCGACAGGTCCAGATAGAAATCTATGAAAACACGCGACCAACATCCATACGACAGATCCAGATAGAAATCTATGAAAACACGCGACCAACATCCATACGACAGATCCAGATAGAAATCTTTGAAAACACGCGACCGACATCCATACGACAGATCCAGATAGAAATCTATGAAAACACGCGACCAACATCCATACGACAGATCCAAATAGAAATCTATGAAAACACGTGACCAACAGCTCATGAACATATAAGGACCAATAAAAATTTTTTTTTAAAGTTTAACGAAACAAACTGAATTATTATTTACGTATTTTTTTTAGGGAACTTGCGTTTTTATAAAATAGCAGACAGTAAGCAGTAGGCAGTAGACAGTAAGCATTAGGCAGTAGACAGTAGATAGTAGACAGTAAGCAGTACACAGTAGACAGTAATGTGTGGGGGACCCTTAAAAATAGACAATAAATCTTTTTCATTAACGATTCTCCTTCTATACAGAAGATGATTGCTGCCTATGCTTATCCTTGGCTTGTGTCTAGCGGCGAATTTGTATTACAGTTTTGAATGTTGGTAGAATGTTTGTTTTCTGGTACGTTCCTACAAACACACTCCACGTACAAATGCCATGCGGGAAATATTTCTATACGGTATTTCTCCACGAAAACATAAATACTTTTTTATGAGATTTCTTGCCATCTCAATCACAACCCAATAAACATAGTTAGGATCGTGTCAATAACTTTAGTGCCACTTATTGGGCCGGATATATCAACACTAGATAAAAGAGATTCTTTTCTATATCGTCAATATATGATACATCCTTTCACTCGAGTGCGCATGTCAAACGCCATTGTGGTACCTTCTAAGCCAGCCAGCTTTCATCAACACTTTGAGTTTTCAGTCTAGCAGACGAGCAACACTGGGACCGCGAAAAGTCTGACCATTCCTGCATTCTCTCCCTTTCGTCTTGGTCAGAATAATGGTTTGTGGACACAGCAGGGACGTTTACTCTGCCTACAATGTAAAATGGCCAAGATAGCAAACTGACCTTTGACGGATGTCAAGTCTATGTCAAGTCTATGGCCCAGGTGCTGAGGTTATTTCAGTGCAGAGGTTCTCAAAAAGTTACTATAATTAATGTATAAAAATAACCCCTTAAAAAAACAAGTTTTTTACTATAAATCCTTTATATACGAGGCATAAATATAAGGATGTTTATTATAATACGCAAGGCAAAAGAATCCAAAAATACAAAATTCTAGTTATGCCTCGTATAACGTGTTTAATATATAATGCGCACCGATCATGAATATATTTTTAAAAAGTATTGTCCATACAATGTGCACCTTAATGCGCGACAGGAAATTTTTTGTACATTAAACTCACCAGAACACTCTATCTCAAAAATTGACATGATACATAGAGATAAATAAAATAATTTAAAAGTTCAATAATTCAATTACAGTACATTGGATCGATCTGAAATTTTGATACATCAATTTTATCATTGGCAAGAGTCTGCCTGCAAAATTTCAGCTAGTTAGCTTACGAGAAAGTGTATTAAAAATCGATCCAAAGTTTTTTAGGCAAGCAAGCAAACAAGCAAGGGCTCAGACACCCCAAGTTAATGTAAAGGATTTTTAAAACAACAACACCTCTCTCATTTATGAAATCTAAAAATAAACTCAAAGCAACTTTTTATCCTCACAACACACCCAGTAGATACTGATTGAATAATCCAGACTGTTACATCTCTAACGAGGGGCTGACGAGGGTATAAACATAATAATTGTTGTGTAAGACAACGAGACCCATCACGGGACAGCCGGACTGTCCAGCGTGACGTTTTGTACAAAATGATCAAGTTCAAGTAAATGAATAATCAAGAAATACAACGGGTCATTTCTAGTAAACTTGTTACACACAAACACAAAGTTGACTTGTAACAAACTAATACAAGGTAGAAATTATGATTTAATACTTTAGGTAGAGCTGTATCCGTATATTTTCAACGGTTCCCAGACAACTAAACACTCGACAAGTGAACACACAGACAAGTGAACACACGGACAAGTGAACACACGGACAAGTGAACACACGGACAAGTGAACACACGGACAAGTGAACACACACACAAGTTAACACACGGACAAGTGAACACACGGACAAGTGAACACACGGACAAGTGAACACACGGACAAGTGAACACACGGACAAGTGAACACACAGACAAGTGAACACACGGACAAGTGAACAGAAAAATAATAGAAAGTATAATGAAGAAGTAATAGTTGGAAATGTTTAGTAGCAATATTTCTAATGGTAAACGCCGTTGTCCGCTTACAGATAAATAGCGAAATGTCAATGAGTAAATATGTCTGTACATTTCTTTAAGTTATCTTATCTTATCTTAGATATACAGACGCTCCTTCTATGCAGAAGATAATTGCGTCCACAGACCATGAGAGATGATCTGTTGGCAAGTGATGCAGCGGTCACAGGCCACGGCTATAGGGGTTCCACGCATTACCCCAGCCGCCTAACTATTGTCTAGTTAGGTACCCATTCGGAGCTGGGTGACTCGGGGACTCCTCAGGCCCCGAGAACAAATCCTCACCTTCGTGTGGATTCGAACTCGTGACCATCGGTATGACAGTCGAGAGCGCTACCTCTCGACCACCACGTCTTGATTTTATAATTAATTATCTTTTCTTTTTCAATGTCTTTTATTTTAGTGTTCACTTGTCATATGTTCAGTGGTCATTGTGCTCACTTGTCATGTGTTCAGTTGTCATTGTGTTCACTTGTCTTGTGTTCAGTGGTCATTGTGCTCACTTGTCATGTGTTCAGTTGCCATTGTGTTCACTTGTCTTAGTGTTCACATGTCGTGTGTTCAATTGTCTCGTGTTCACTAGTCCTGTGTTCAATTGTCTCGTGTTCACTAGTCCTGTGTTCAATTGCCTCGTGTTCACTAGTCCTGTGTTCAATTGTCTCGTGTTCACTTGTCCGCTCACACTCTACAACTATAAAAAAAAAAACAACTGCTGGTTAAAGGATGGATGACCATTGGGCTCCAGCACAAACGCCTAGATGTCATGCAACAGATGCCAATGTCACACGTGCTAATGTCATATACAAGATAGTGGATATAACACATTGCAACAATACAAGCCCTCTGACCATTCTGGCTGTACTGTAACAAGACTTGAGTTATTAGACACATGGTGTGTCCAGACACACAGTAATGTGTCCAGTGGTGACACCATGTCCAGTCCCACACCGACACCGACATTGCAGGTTAAAAAAATCGTTATCGCCATCACCTGGGAGACACTGCTGCCCAAATATTTTGGCCCTCTCCCCGGGACCCCCCTCGTTAAACTGCCGTAGCCACACCCCTGGGGGGCCTTATCTTAGATCTGCTCCCTGGTCATCTCCCGCCCCCACCTCCCAGGTGCACACCCCACTGTCCGTGACACGGGCCACGGTTATTACTGTTTAAGTTTCTCTTTGTTGTGTCCATCATGTTCAATGACCAGTAATAACTGACCGGACCGCTGCCATACCGGACACGCCATTTTGCTTATCGCAAACTTAACCGGCTTCAATTGTCCGGTGATTGTCCGACTAGAATACTTTCCCTCGTGGACCGACCTCTCGTTTATTCTCACCCCCATACGCCGCCCCTGCCAGTCACTTGAAGTCTCTTTGTGTTGGACCGCGTGTGGTTTTGTTCCTGTGTCCGGCAGGTGAATCTAACAGGTGAGAGAGTACACAAATCTCAGGCCTCCCATCCCCTCCCCACCTTATTCAGACTGATGGGGAAACCATTTTCTATGTAGAATTGTCCTTCGTGTCTTTAGAGTTTATTAGCTGTCTGAAATTAGCTGGCGCTGGGGTTAGGTGGTCAGCTGTGATGTGGTTCTGGTCAGTTGCAATGTAATTATGGTCAGTTGTAATGTACTTCTGGTCAGTTTTGATGTAGTTCTGGTCAGTTGTGATGTAGTTCTGGTCAGTTGTAATGTAGTTCTGGTCAGTTTTAATGTAGTTCTGGTCAGTTGTGATGTAGTTCTGGTCAGTTGTGATGTAGTTCTGGTCAGTTTTGATGTAGTTCTGGTTAGTTGTAATGTAGTTATGGTCAGTTTTGATGTAGAATTGGTCAGTTGTAAGGTAGTTATGGTCAGTTTTGATGTAGAATTGGTCAGTTGTGATGTAGTTCTGGTCAGTTTTGATGTAGTTCTGGTTAGTTGTAATGTAGTTATGGTCAGTTTTGATGTAGAATTGGTCAGTTGTGATGTAGTTCTGGTCAGTTGTGATGTAGTTCTGGTCAGTTGTGATGTAGTTCTGGTCAGTTGCAATGTAGTTCTGGTCAAATGTAATGTAGTTCTGGTCAGTTGTAATGTAGTTCTGGTCAGTTGTAATGTAGTTCTGGTCAGTTGTAATGTAGTTCTGGTCAGTTGTAATGTAGTTATGGTCAGTTTTGATGTATAATTGGTCAGTTGTGATGTAGTTCTGGTCAGTTGTGATGTAGTTCTGGTCAGTTGTAATGTAGTTATGGTCAGTTGTTATGTAGTTATGGTCATTTTTGATGTAGAATTGGTCAGTTGTGATGTAGTTCTGGTCAGTTGTGATGTAGTTCTGGTCAGTTGAAATGTAGTTATGGTCAGTTGTGATGTAGTTCTGGTCAGTTGTAATGTAGTTTCTGGTCAGTTGTAATGTAGTTCTGGTCAGTTGTAATGTGGTTCTGGTCAGTTGTAATTGTAGTTCTGGTCAGTTGTAATGTAGTTCTGGTCAGTTGTAATGTAGTTCTGGTCATTTGTAATGTAGTTCTGGTCAGTTGTAATGTAGTTTTGGTCAGTTTTGTTGTAGAATTGGTCAGTTGTGATGTAGTTCTGGTCAGTTGTGATGTAGTTCTGGTCAGTTGTAATGTAGTTATGGTCAGTTGTGATGTAGTTATGGTCAGTTGTAATGTAGTTCTGGTCAGTTTTGATGTAGTTCTGGTTAGTTGTAATGTAGTTATGGTCAGTTGTGATGTAGTTCTGGTCAGTTGTAATGTAGTTCTGGTCATTTGTGATGTAGAATTGGTCAGTTGTCATGTAGCTCTGGTCAGTCTCGATGTAGTTATGGTCTGTTTTGATGTAGTTATGGTCAGTTGTGATGTAGAATTGGTCAGTTGTCATGTAGCTCTGGTCAGTCTCGATGTAGTTATGGTCAGTTTTGATGTAGTTCTGGTCAGTTGTAATGTAGTTATGGTCAGTTGTGATGTAGAATTGATCAGTTGTCATGTAGCTCTGGTCAGTCTCGATGTAGTTATGGTCAGTTTTGATGTAGTTCTGGTCAGTTGTAATGTAGTTCTGGTCATTTGTGATGTAGAATTGGTCAGTTTTGATGTAGTTCTGGTCAGTTGTAATGTAGTTATGGTCAGTTGTGATGTAGAATTGGTCAGTTGTCATGTAGCTCTGGTCAGTCTCGATGTAGTTATGGTCAGTTTTGATGTAGTTCTGGTCAGTTGTAATGTAGTTATGGTCAGTTTTGATGTAGTTCTGGTCAGTTGTAATGTACTTATGGTCAGTTGTGATGTAGTTCTGCTCAGTTCTTATGTAGTTTTGGTCAGTTTTGATGCGGTAATCTTTTATAGAGGTAGTCATACGATAGTCATGGTCAGTCTTATTACAGATTGAAGCTTTGTTTATCAACAAGATTTGATCGTTTTATGATGGCTGGCATTAATTTGAGCCAATCACACCAAGTAAAAAAAAAAAAAAAAGTTAATTTAATCACCATCATATTATTACATCAATGTCAGACTTCTTGATAAGGCTTGGTTCTCAGAGTGTTTAAAAAAATAGATACAAACTAGTCCTGCTACTTATTAACTAAATGATAGTATTTTTTTTTTCAAAAATCGCCATTTCAAGAAAGCTGAGTTGTACAATAGACTTCCTTCCCATGGCTGAATACACGTTTACTTTCAGGATAATTTTATGGTCTCAGACACGTCACTAGTGTTGCTCATATAGGCTATGTCTCTTTATTTCAACACTAACACTAACCATAACCCAAGTTATGTTTATTCATTTCAACCCTAACACTAACCATAACTTAAGTTCTACGATAAACCTATCTTATCTTATATGTTACAGACGCTCCTTCGGTACAGAAGATTATTGCGTCCTACGTATTTCTATGGTTTGTGTTTAGTCCTGTATTCTTACTAGAGTTTTAAATGATGATAAAGTGTTGGCTTTCCTGGTTTCTTCAGGCAACCCATTCCACGCCCGAATACCGACGGAAAGAAAGAAAACTTGTATGTGTTTGTTTTTCAATATTTAATAAGAAAGGTGTTTTTATCTTTATGTCTATTTGAAGGTTGCATTAAGTTATATTTGTGTTGTATTTCTAAATTAGAATTAATTGCCTTATGTATAATGACTAATTTACTCTTGGTTCTTCTATCCTCCAGTGTTTCAAAGTTTAATGATTTAACTAATGGTGTTACTCTTGTCAGTTTTGAATATTCTCCAGTAATAAATCTGGCAGCTCTTTTTTGGATTTGTTCTAACTTATCAATATTTTCTTTGGTGGATGGGTCCCATACAGAAGATGCATATTCTAGTATAGGTCTCACCAGGGTGAGGTAGCATTTTAGTTTTATATCTTTGTTACATTTCTAAAAGTTTCTTTTTATAAAGCCTAAGGTTTTGTTTGATTTTTTAATAACTTCATTGACATGGGGATTACAAGATAGTTTCTCATTTATTATGACTCCTAAGTATTTTGCATCTTTAGTTTGGGTTAGTTCTTTTCCATGAATGAAGTATTTTGAATTCATTTGTTTCTTTTTCTTTGTTACTCTTAGCAGTTGACATTTTTCTGAGTGGAAGGACATACTCCAGTTAGTTTCCCATTTTATTAATTCATCTAAGTCTTTTTGTAAGATTTTGCTATCTTGTTCTGACTTGATTGTTCTATAGTGTACCCAACACTGACCTTAAACCAGTAAGGGGATGTCATAGCTACATCGCTAACTCCAACATAAACTTTAAGGTACCAAGTTTGTTAATGTCTTTAGTATTAACTTTTCCTACGTATATTAATTTTTTACAAGCAATGAAATCCATGGACAAATATTTGTTAAAAATTCATACATGAGATCACTTTAAAAATCTAAAATATTTTAAAAAACACAAAAAAAACACAAAAAAACACAGCTTTGTCGCCATAAAATTCCGTTCCCTTTATTGTCTCGATTAAAATTTATTTTTAAAAAACAACACATCTCTAGCGACGGGTAGACGAGGGTATAAACATAATTGTTGTGTAAGACAACAAGACCCATCACAGGACAGCAGGACTGTCCGGTCTGAAGTTTCGTACAAAATGACCAATTTCTAAAAAAAAAACGCCAACCAACCAACCAACCAACCAACCAAACAACCAACCAAACAAACAACCAAACAAACAACCAAACAACCAAACAAACAAACAAACAAACAAACTAACAAACAAACTAACAAACTAGCTAACACACAAAACACAACTATTAAACTAATTTAGATCATCTGTTTGGGCATGAACAAATCTTCCATCTCTGTTTCGGTCTCTTTAAATTGGAAGAAGTCATTTTAATCGTTTAAAAAAAATAGCCTAGAATGTGCAGCAGATAATTGGGAAAGTTGAAATCGTTTTTTCCCCCTTTTTATTATTAATTTTTTTAAAATTTAAACAGGTTATGTATAATGTAAATATGAGAACTCTCTGGATTTTTTTATAACATCGGGGCCGGGGCAAAGTTTTCAATTTGTGTTTTTTTTTTTTTGTTTTGGAGAAAACAGTAAAGCTAGCAATAACAAAGTATTTCTCTATTTGTTCCATTCCTTTACACCGCCTTCTCATTTTCACATTCCATGCCTCTTCCCCAATCCTTCCTCCTTTAAAACTACCCTCCCCTCACCTCACAGAAGAACAAACAGACCCCAGGTAGTCACACCGGCCTCCGGGGATTAAACCAAGTTGACTTAACTCTGTCCGGACAATGTCCATTACCCGGTGGCTTCCCTTGGGACGCTTGTTAGCGGCCATAGCGGGGACAAATTGCCGGTCACGTGACGCTAATCCCTCCCCAGCGCTGTTCACACGGGGTCAAAGAAAACAGACAATTCTCATGGACATGGCGATCCACGCATCACTGGAGTGGCCTTGAAATACGAGATACAGACGAGATCCACCATTCTAAGTGGCTGCATCCATCAGGCAAAGGGAGTGAACTCAAACAATCTGCGAAGTATCTGGCTTAATTTCATGTGCGTGGAAGTCGTCAAATATTGACCATAAACTTGGCTGTGAGTCCCGGAATCTAAAACTTACCACCGGACTTAAAGTCCCATAAGACATTGTCTCCAGTGGACAGAGTCTCACAAGACATTGTCTCAAATGGACAGAGTCTCACAAGACATTGTCTCAAATGGACAGAGTCTCACGAGACATTGACCCCAGTGGACAGAGTCTCACGAGACATTGTCTCAAATGGACAGAGTCTCACGAGACATTGACCCCAGTGGACAGAGTCTCAACAGACATTGTCTCAAATGGACAGAGTCTCACGAGACATTGACCCCAGTGGACAGAGTCTCACAAGACATTGTCTCAAATGGACAGAGTCTCACAAGACATTGTCTCAAATGGACAGAGTCTCACAAGACATTGTCTCAAATGGACAGTCTCACAAGTCTCAAATGGACAGAGTCTCACAAGACATTGTCTCAAATGGACAGAGTCTCAAAAGACATTGTCTCAAATGGACAGAGTATCACAAGACATTGTCTCAAATGGACAGAGTCTCACGAGACATTGACCCCAGTGGACAGAGTCTCACAAGACATTGTCTCAAATGGACAGAGTCTCACAAGACATTGTCTCAAATGGACAGAGTCTCACAAGACATTGTCTCAAATGGACAGAGTCTCACAAGTCTCAAATGGACAGAGTCTCACAAGACATTGTCTCACATTGACAGAGTCTCACAAGTCTCAAATGGACAGAGTCTCACAAGTCTCAAATGGACAGAGTCTCACAAGACATTGTCTCAAATGGACAGAGTCTCACAAGACATTGTCTCAAATGGACAGAGTCTCACAAGACATTGCCTCCAGTGGCGGAGTCGCCAAGTGATGGATGGTCCACCAACTCCAGCTTTCACAGTTTACCGTACCCCGTTTGTCCAGAGTATAACATCAAACCCCTCCACTACAACTGTCAAATTATGTCTCTTGCTTGTTGTAACATGACCAATTGTCATATGTGTATAGATAATGTTTGTAGATGCACAAAATATTTTTTGGTTTTAGGTATTGGTAGAGCATGTGGCAATTTAATCCTAAGTTCTGGAGAACAATTTAATCCTAAGGTCTATTCCATAAGTTTCATCATTAAAATACTTTGTTCCTTACAATTGTATCTAAAAGAAAACAACTTACAAAGTTGAAAGTTTACCGAATTTCAGTATTTTTAAATTAGCGAACAAGGTATCGATACTGGACTAATTTACTGAGTACTCGGAAGTTTAAATAATGAAAGTATTGTTGACATTAGTAGCCATATTATCGATACTGGGCTAATTTACTCAGTACTCGGAAGTTTAAATAATGAAAGTATTGTTGACATTAGTAGCCATATTATCGATACTGGACTAATTTACTCAGTACTCGGAAGTTTAAATAATGAAAGTATTGTTGACATTAGTATCCATATTATCGATACTGGACTAATTTACTGAGTACTCGGAAGTTTAAATAATGAAAGTATTGTTGACATTAGTAGCCATATTATCGATACTGGACTAATATACCCATTCGGCGTATCGATCTAGGTTAGAAAAGTTCACAGCGGGCAGGGGGGAACCTGGAGACCTGATGGTACAAGACAAGGAACGTGTCGGCGAAAAGCCTTCTTCACGGACTAAACAAACAATCAAGTAAAAGATGATACAAATAAACACTCCCCCTCCAAGTATCGATGTTTGACTGGTTTACTTAATGAGTCCGAGTATCGATGTTTGACTGGTTTACTTAATGAGTCCAAGTATCGATGTTTGACTGGTTTACTTAATGAGTCCGAGTATCGATGCGTGACTAGTAAAACTAAGAAACATCAATAACAAAACTTGCAATTTGGATCTGTCATGGAATCCCCTGCCTCTCTCGTTATTTGTGTGTTTTAAAAAATGGTGTTATCTAGGTATGTGGCTTCATGTGACAGTCTATTTGTGACGCAGATATTGAACAAAAAGAGACGCTGACATGATCGCCATGAAGTTGTTCATTTTTGTGACAGTTTTCACACCTTGTCTAGGTAAGTTGGTCATGTAAGAAATGGTAATAATGCAGTTTCTACACGTATACTATTTCACAGCAATTTTTTTTCTTAGAACTTTACGTTTTAAATTTATTAAATGCATTAATATGTGTTGCATTTTAGCTATTACAGAGGTAATTAATTGCAAAGTCTTATACCTTTATAGTCACGATACATCCAATTTTTTTTTATCTCGCACCCTGCTTGCCAGATTTTTTTAGCCATGCCAAAATTAATTTACTGACCGAAGATATTTTTAAAAAGTATTATTCATCTATTTTAACGTTCTTAGAAGATCAATACACATTTTAAAGAAATTTAGTTTTTTATTTCGTTACTAGATATTTGAGTATTATTTTGTGTGTTTGTAAGTGAGAAAATTTTATTTGGCATCTTACAGTGACAACCCGGCTAGGAGGGGGATAAATTGACAAAATTGTTGCGTCACGTTCGTACTATTTATTTTTGAGAGCAAAAAAAAAAAAAAACATTGCCCAGAAATTAATAAGACTTACAAATTAGCGCTGTTATAGCTTAAATACAACATATAATAAAGCATTAAATAATTTAAAAACGTAATTTCTCAAGGAAAAATTAAATTCCGCTGTGATATTATATTCGTATGGAAACTGCAGGAATACCGTAAAAAAGTTCAATTAAAAAATATTGACATTAAAAAAATTAGGATTATTTGTTTTCTTGAAGTGATACATTTATAAGTACACTTAGTTAGAATTTAAGGATAAAACTAGCAAATTTCCCAGCTTTTAAAAAAATTTCCATTTGCAAAAAGTACAATTGATCCTACATGTTGAAGAAAATCTGCAGTACCGAGCCTCCGCTCTTCACGGGGCTTCCTGAAAAAACCCCTCAGCTCTCTGGACCCCTAGGAGACGTAAAAGTTGAGAAGCCCCCCCCCCCTTCAGAGTGTTCGCTTCTAGACGCGGCCATCTGGGCGTCCAGGACACAAGGTCGAAAAGCCAGACAAAGCTTACGAGTCAATATGGTTAGGATCGCCGCAGTGCGGAGGATCATGAATAACCTATCTATGGTGTAGCCCACACTGGAAGGTTTCCTCAGAGCTGGCGTCCGCTGCGTTCTTAGCGGTACCTTTTGCTAATCCGTGTTGTCGATACTGGCCCTAAACCGGCACCGCTCAGTGGCGTTCCTAGTTAAAATAGTTACATAGTACTTAAAAATTGGATTTGTCATAAAGTTAATTAAATTACTATAAAAGAAAATGTTATATTTAAGAACTATAATACAAAATGGTACATTGTATATTGGCTGAATGGGTTTGCGACGACAACTTGTTACATTTTCTGCACTCTCGGAAAGATTAAAATTGAACAAACTACCTGTATTTATATTTAAATCAACAAATAACTGATATTTATACCAACCTATGCGTGAGTGTCATAAACCTTAAACAAAAATAAACTTTGCGTTGTTTGATGACAACAAACTCTGCAAAAAAAAAATTGTGAATTCAGAGACTCGTTCGATACATATCAATACTCGACTGTTCAGTCCTTTTTACGTTTTAGTCAAATAGTTTTTTCAAAATTAATTTTAACTTGAAAAAACTTCTTTCCCCCGATGCAACAGCAATCATAATTATCAATGCTATACAAAGGGCTATAGCGACATTTTGAACAGCAGTATTAAAATAATGATCATAAATAAAACGTAAAGCATCAAGGGAAGACGTAACTGTATGGGGAATAATGTTGGAAATCCTTTGAAATTCACTGCATAAATCCTTTGGATCAATTATCTGACTAAACCAGACGATTCGGTAAGCGCAATATTCAAATCCATTCAACATATCTTGAAATCGTTTTGGTCAAATTTTGCAATTTTTTGATATTGTACAGAAATCCAAAGAAGACTAAAGTGACGTTCCATTGGCTCAAAACGTGAAGTCAATGACATGACTGCTTGATTCCACGCGATATTTTTCTTTTGAATCTTTCAATGAATCGTCTACGCTTTCATATGTGAACCGTTTGTGTACTTTCGCGTCTCAAGCTGTGGCAGTTGGAAATATGATTTCATCGGTTTCAATCTCTAATTCTGAGCCAATTTTCTGAGTGAAAGTTGAGCGGATACAAATCCCTTTTCTTTGAATTGTTTTATGAACTCGGTCGCACTATTTATACATTCCAGTGCTATGTCTAATTGCATGTCTCTCGATTGCATGAATTTGCTCACCATGTTAATTTGAAACAATAAATCCTACCCGATGACTAAAGTTACCAGAAATTGAATTTTTTGTTAGTTGTTTCGCCTATCCAAATGCTTCGCAAATCCAGTGCTTCGGTCCTTGATTAAGGATCTTTGGCATTTTCAGACACTTTCACAAATTCATCTTACACAGCTGCATTTTGATTACAAGCAACTTTCACAGTATCGATCCTGCATTCCTAGCGTGTATCAGAAATAGGCGTTACTGTCAGATTTTTTACATGAGTTTTCAAGATCTTCCATCGTTGTGATGAAGTAGTTGAAGCATGGAAAACTCCAAAGATTGTCGTTGAAACCACTAAAGATTTCGCCATGTCTCCAAGAACTAAATTGACGCTGTGACATCCACATGGAACATAAAATGTTTTCGGATTGAGTTCAAGTAGACGTATTTGGACACCATGCGAACGAGTGAAGTCTTTCATATTCGCTCCCTTATCCTATTATCCTTGGCCTCTGCAGTCCTGGAAATATAAATTCAGATCTCCAAGCTTGTTTAAGCATGCTTCCACGAAACCTAAACCAGTGCTGTCGTCGATAGCCCTGATTCCCACACAATATTCCTTGATTTCTAATGGCGTACTCACAATGTGGCATATTTGCAATATCATTGTCACTTGGTCTGGGTGATCAGCATCAGGTGTGCAGTCAAAAGTGATGGAATAATATTTCGAATTTTGAATATTATGTAAAATTATTTTCAAGGCGACATCACTAATCCGATTAATTACCTTTGAATTATTTTGCCCATGTAATGATCATGAATTTCATCATTTTTTTAAAAGTCGTAAATGATCATGTAGGCATGAACCGTACTTTCTTAACAATTGAACCAATACTTAAAAATACCCATTAGTTGAAATAATCGATCTACAGTGTCACGAATTTGTGAATTCAGTTTTGCAAGGAGCTGTACAAAAATGAAATGATTCTTTGTAAAACATTGTTTCCGTGCTTAATCTATTTTAAATCTTTTAAAACTCTAGTAAGAATACAGGACTAAACACAAACCATAGAAATACGTAGGACGCAATAATCTTCTGTACAGAAGGAGCGTCTGTAACATATAAGATAGGATAAGGATACGTTTTTTTTCCTTGTCAATTGTTTTTCTTTCCTTAAACCGATTTTCCAGTTCAATCAAAGGGCCTATAACACAAATGTGCTTCATTGACGATTCATGGTCAGCTAGAAGGCTATGCATGTGTTTTTCCAATCGCTATTTCCTTGTTATCGACTTATTTCATAACTTTTCAGTATTAAAGAGATAATAAGAATTGAAAATACAATTTAAAAAAAAAAAAAAAAGAAAACAATTAGGCATGTAGACTTCTAAAATAATCTTTTATTCTAATATTTTAGCTTTTGCCTTTGCTAAGCTTTGAAAAGAAAACAATTGAATACTTTGAGAAATCAGTGTAGTTTCAGTTTAAGTTCGTCAAATAAATTTATTGACACAAAATTTCAACATCTAAACCTATGCTTAGAATTGTTTTTATATTTTTGCAACTAACTACAGCGTTAAACGTTAAATTTTAAATGTTTACTACTTAAGAATTTGATATTCAATAGTTTTATATTTAGTGAAAAAATTAGGTTTCACGTTTGTCATTCTTGTGAAAATGTGTCTGCACGGTCGAATTTACATTTTAAAAGTTGACATATTAAACTTGCACTATTTTAAATTAATCAGCGGGTAAAGGTATTGCTTTTATTGAAGGTTGTTTTGACCTAGGTCGTAGTTTGGTCTTAAAAGAGAGAAACTTTTTTTTTGTATTATACCTGTGTGAGGCCCCCACTAATCGGAGGCCCTAGGCGGCTGCCTACTTTGCCTACGCCCTAAAGCCGGCCCTGTCCCCCACCCCAACCCCCATCATTTTGTCTAATAAATCACCCAATAAAACGTCAGAATAAACAAAGAGAATTTGAAGAGTATCAAAAAATAACTTTGTAGAAATATCATAAATGTGAACTGGACAAAACATTAAGATTACGAATAGTTCAATGTCAGGAAAAATAATCGAGAAAAAATTTGGGTGTCTGGCATTTGAGCTTAGTAAACTGAGTGTTTATAGAACAATTTTTGTCATGTCCCTAATCTTGACCACTTCATTATGTCATGTCCACCAAATTGACCACTGCAGTTATTTCTGATTAAATCTCTCCCTTTCAGCTCGAGCGTTGTTGGAAGGTCGTGAATTCTATCTCTCAAACAACTCGACATGGGGTCCGGTCAGATTGGGACCAGCCTGGACTGACCGCTCGCTTGATGCCTGTGTGGCCCATTGTATGGACAGGTGAGTTGTCCAGAAGTGTGGACAGGTTAGTTGTCCAGAAGTATGGAAAGGTGAGTTGTCCAGAAGTGTGGAAAGGTGAGTTGTCCAGAAGTGTGGACAGGTGAGTTGTCCAGAAGTGTGGAAAGGTGAGTTGTCCAGAAGTGTGGAAAGGTGAGTTGTCCAGACCCGAACAAGGTGACGTACGACGAGGCTGAGAGCCAGTGCAGGGCTGTGGGCGCTAACCTCTACACCACCAAGAACCTTTCGAAGTATCAGATACTGCAGACGTTTGTCACCAACTCGGCCTGGGTCGGACTTGATGACGTGTCACAAGAAGGAAGGTTCGCGTGGAAGGACGACGGAGCAGACGTGGATGGTCAGCTGATGGTCCAGCTGTTTGGTGACGTCACACCGCCGGACAATGACGTCGACATGGACTGCGCCATCTACCGGCCAACGCCTGAGTTAAACATCGTCAAATGTTCCAACATCCGGGGTGTTTTGTGCGAGAGATCGCTTTAAAGATAGTTTCTATTTATAGTCTATAAACTCAACCTATGAGTAAATGACGTCATATGTTCCAACATCCGGGGTGTTTTGTGCGAGAGATCGCTTTAAAGATAGTTTCTATTTGTAGTCTAGAAACTCAGGCTATGAGTAAATGACGTCATATGATCTAACATCCGGGGTGTTTTGTGCGAGAGATCGCTTTAAAGATAGTTTCTATTTATAGTCTAAAAACTTGACCTGAGTAAATGACGTCATATTCAGTATTGAAAAATTTTGTTCGTGACGCTATTATTGTTAGAAAACATAATGGGGCGAGACTACATTAGGGCTTATAAATTAGAACATTGGGGGCCGCGGTGATCGAGTGGCAAGCACGCTCGACTGTCGTTCCGATGGTCACGAGCTCGAATCCATGGGAAGCCATGGACTTGCTCCCGGGGCCCAGGGCGTCCCCGAGTTCCACCCAGCTCCCAATGGGTGAAAAGCGGCGAGGTAATGCGTGGAACCCTTAGCCGTGGCATGTGAGCGCTGCATCACGTGCCAAAAAATCAACTACTGCCTTGCAGATGGTCTTGGCTGACCAAAGGCTATGGAAGCAAATCCAGAAAATACAGCAGTCTGAAGTCGGAGACCACGGGCCAATGGCGCAAAACTCGTGGCACGCAAAACTCAATATTCAATATTGAGAACGAAGAATTATAAATTAGTACATTGAAAACGTGTAAACGGGGTATATCAAAGTCTGACAGGACGTAACAAAACGCTGTCAGGCTCTCACATACACCGTTTACACGTTTTCCATTTACTATTTTTAAAAAGCAGTTAACCGATTAAGAAAAAAAAAGCTTTGAAAATTACGGCATCAAAATTAACTCTTTCCAACATCCGCATAAAAATTTTTCAATATGGAAAATATGGAAATTATATTTCATTTTTTTTCTCTTCCTCTCTACATTTTCTGATTATTTAATTATTTAATTGATTTCAGCTAGAATATATTTATTTTGAAAACTCCCGTTTAAGGACGGGTAATAGACTAGTTTTATATAAGGATGAAACAGTCATATTCTGTTGTTATAAAAGTAATGGAGCCCAGTCTCAAGCAACACTGCTACATTTAGCCACCACTGTTCAATTTAGCCACCACTGTTCAATTTAACCACCGCTTTTCAATTTAGCCATCAATGTTACATTTAGCCACCACTGTTAAATTTAGCCATCACTGTTCAATTTAGCCATCACTGTTCAATTTAGCCATCAATGTTCAATTTAGCCATCAATCTTACATTTAGCCATCACTGTTCAATTTAGCCATCACTGTTCAATTTAGCCATCACTGTCCAATTTAGCCATCACTGTTCAATTTAGCCATCACTGTCCAATTTAGCCATCAATGTTCAATTTAGCCATCACTGTCCAATTTAGCCATCACTGTTCAATTTAGCCATCACTGTCCAATTTAGCCATCACTGTCCAATTTAGCCATCACTGTCCAATTTAGCCATCACTGTCCAATTTAGCCATCACTGTTCAATTTAGCCATCACTGTCCAATTTAGCCATCACTGTTCAATTTAGCCATCACTGTCCAATTTAGCCATCAATGTTCAATTTAACCACCACTGTTCAATTTAGCCATCAATCTTACATTTAGCCATCACTGTTCAATTTAATCATCAATGTTACAATTAGCCATGATTGTTACAAAAAGAAGTTTAATTAAAAAAAAAATTGTGGGGGTGGAGGCATATTATGAATTATTTTTTTCATAAGGCAGGTATGAGACTTTACAACCCCCTGTCTCGCCCCACCAACCCCCTGTCTCGCCCCACCAACCCCCTGT
>MUZC01000626.1:23138-37555 GCA_002072015.1 Radix auricularia | reverse complement strand
TTGGTTCCCTTCTTCAGATCAAGAATATGAAAATGAAAACTATTTGTAAAAACTTTGTGTAAAATAACATCTGGGTAATGATGAAGTCTCATCTTATCTCATTTTATATAATAATAATAATTATATTATTATTATACTATCCTATCTTATCCTAACTTCAACTAAACTATCTTTACAAGGCATCGCAAATCGTTGTTTCAGATAGTGCAGTGGAAATGCAACCTGTTCAATATATTGATAGCTTATCTATAAGGTACTTTCTTTTTTCCAATCTCTCAACAAACTTAAGTATGGTGCAGGGGAGAAATTGATGTCTGCTAATTGTTTGAATGATTCTTCCGATAACGATTTTTTTTTTAAAAATAAAGAAAACCAATAATTCAAATATTTCAGTAAAGCAAATAAAAATTTAACTTTGAACAACTGTTAGGCAGTTTCTTGGACCTGTGGCTCTCATCGTCTTGGTCCGGCAGTCCAGTGCGCTACCGTTGGTGTTGACCAGTCCTGGCAGGGGCATCAAGAGCAATAAATAAAGATTTGGTTGGCTGGGTAATGGCAGGGGCATCAAGAGCAATAAATAAAGATTTGGTTGGCTGGGTAATGGCAGGGGAATCAACAGGAATAAATAAAGATCTGGTTGGCTGGGTAATGGCAGGGGCATCAACAGCAATAAATAAAGATTTGGTTGGGTGGGTAATGGCAGGGGCATCAACAGGAATAAATAAATATTTGGTCGGGTGGGTAATGGCAGGGGCATCAACAGGAATAAATAAAGATTTGGTTGGGTGGGTAATGGCAGGGGCATCAACAGCAATAAATAAAGATTTGGTTGGCTGGGTAATGAAACGTCAATGACAGCAGAACAAACAGAAGCAACAAAATTGTTGGGTCGTATCTTATCCTATATGTTACAGGCGCGCCTTCTGTACTGAAGATTACTGCGTCCCACGTATATCTATGGTTTGTGTTTAGTCCTGTATTCCCGTTAGAGTTTTAAATGATGATAAAGTGTTGGCTTTGCTGGTTTCTTCAGGCAACCCATTCCACGCCCGAATACCGGACGGGAAGAAAGAAAACTTGTATGTGTTTGTTCTTGCATTCGGGTTAAGAAAGGTGTTTTTATCTTTATGTCTATTTGAGGGTTGTATTAAGTTATCTTTGTGTTGTATTTCTAAATTAGTATTAATTGCCTTATGTATAATTACTAATTTACTCTTGGTTCTTCTATCCTCTAGTGTTTCAAAGTTTAATGATTTAACTAATGGTGCTACTCTTGTAGGTCCTTAAGACTAATCTAGTAACAGGTACACAATGAAATATAGATTTTCGCAATCATTTGACGTACTCAAAATACTAGAACATTTCGATGTTTCTTATTAATATAACGTTATTAAAGATATAAAACGCCAGTCAATTAATTATTCAGATAATGCGCGGGCCAGTTAAATTGATTCGCGGGCCAGTTTGTGACCGCGGGCTGGATTTTGTACACCTCTAGTCTATTTCATAGCCGTACCAGAGTCTGGTCCTCCATCAGATGTAGTCATTCTTCACCTCACCATTCACCTGCATGCTTGTGGTCGTCTGTATCTTGGTCCACGTCTTTAGAGTCCTAATGCCATTGGGCTGTTGAAATCGATACTTTTTGGCGGACGAAGATCTACAAGGAACCATCTTTAAACATATAACAAGTATACGACAGATGTTATATTTAGACAACTAACAAGGGCCGCTAATATTGATACCTATGTGATCATCGGGATAAATAAGTTACCGGAAACAGAAATTCCACTTAAACATTTCTTTAACGATCCATGGCGAGTTGAGCAAACAGCTTACAACTAAAACAAGATGTCGGCCGAGTTTGTCGGCGTCTTTTAAAGTAAAGCCGCGTAATAATGTGTACTTCAAATGTAGACCGATTGGTCTGAAGATACCGTCTTCTACAGACCGAGATACCAAGACATGCCGGGGGTAGCTGAGTCCATTCATGGTGAGTTTCAATGAGTGAAGCACATGCAGCATTGTAGCGGCTCTCTGAACAGAACATTGTCATGGGGAATATGACGTCATTATTGTAGAAATCAATAACAAATAAATCGAGTATCAATAGTCAATTGCCCCACTTGCCCGTACCAAACATCAAAGGTAAGTGCTACAAACTGGGCGTGGTACGCCGATATGAGTATGATATGACTACAGTACAACTAATATGTTGTAGCTTGTAATATGGGCGTGATAAGCAGCCATTGTCATGCTATGACTACAGTAAAACTAATATGTTGTAGCTTGTAATATGGGCGTGATAAGCAGCCATTCTCATGCTATGACTACAGTACAACTAATATGTTGTAGCTTGTAATATGAGCGTTGTACGCCGATATGAGTATGCTATGACTACACTACAACTAATATGTTGTAGCTTGTAATATGGGTGCGATAAGCAGCCATTCTCATGCTATGACTACACTACAACTAATATGTTGTAGCTTGTAATATGGGCGTGATAAGCAGCCATTCTCATGCTATGACTACAGTAAAACTAATATGTTGTAGCTTGTAATATGGGCGTGATAAGCAGCCATTCTCATGCTATGACTACAGTACAACTAATATGTTGTAGCTTGTAATATGAGCGTTGTACGCCGATATGAGTATGCTATGACTTGACTACAACTAATATGTTGTAGCTTGTAATATGGGCGTGATAAGCAGCCATTCTCATGCTATGACAACACTACAGTTATGATTGTTGTAACAATTGTAATTTCAATGTAAGAAGACCTTCCCTTGGTTCTGGTAATCAATTTGTTTAATATTGACGTTGACTTGAACAATTGATGAACGATTAATACAAATATTTATTATTGACGAACTGAAATAGAAGAAATATTCCGTAAGTATTTGAGCACGTTTTATCTTTTATATCAATCTTTTATTTTCAGTTAAAGTTATGTTTATTAACACAATCTCTGTGGCTGATTGTGTAAGTGTGTGTGTGTGTGTGTGTGTTTGTGTGTGTGTGTGTGTGTGTGTGTGTGTGTGAGCGTGTGTGTTTGTGGTAGGTGACCACAATCGTCTTTCATGACTGTAGAATTTCAGATTGTTCCCCCCTCCCCAATCAACTGCGTCTCTCGTCTAGTTAGCATCGGTTATAAATAGTTGTGCTTATTAGGGCTGTTATCGATTAATTTAAATTTAATCTTTAAGTTTTGAAAAATTACCGAATAATTAATCGACAACTTGGATTAAGCTAAAAATAAGATTATGAGGTCATTAAACTAAAAATTTCAGATTAAGTAACAAAAACAGGCAATTAATATTTTTTAAATTTTAATATAAGTAGTTCAATATAATGGCATGAATTACAGTTATATTATTGTTAATTATGTTAAAACAATGTTTAATTTTTTATATAATTTTTCTTAAAAAAAGAGATTATTTTAAAGTTTAAACTTTAAAAATCTTCTTTTTTTTTTTAAATGGAGAAGTTTGTACGTAAAAAAAAAAGAAAAGCAAACTATTATTAATTATTAATAAATAATCATTTATTATTGAATCGAAGACATTTGTTTCGAATAATTGCTCTTATTTTAATCGATATTTCATCGATTAAAATAATTTTAATCGATAAAAACTATTACCGATTAATCAAGAAATTAATCTATGTTTATAGATGTTATTCCTTGGGTAGAGACTTGACACACGTAGTAAACAAACAATTGAGCCACTGGGTAATCCCCCCCCCCATCTCCCAACATCTCTCATTATTTGACGTCTTTATCACTCTGGGAACACTCTTTGGACGTTATCAAAGACGTGAGTGTGTGTGGGGGGGGGGTAGGGGGTGGAGATATCAGTTTGCCAATAATTTACAAAACACAACGATTGTACAGGAAACTTGAGGCTCAAGAGAAACGCCGATTGTATTGATTACGTCATGCAGTCCAGCGCCAAGACCTTACCGCGTGGACGTCCTTTTAAGATGCTCTTCTAAATGGAAAATGTTATGTCATTAATAGACCAGGTTCTATGGGGCAAGGTCCAAAGGTCAAAGTTGTGCTTGGAAACGGCCCAAAGTGTGAGTGGGTGTCAAAGTGCATTGTCCATAGAAAAACATCTGGCTGTTAGAATGAGGGCTCGTATCCATGGGTTGACTGAGGACTTACATCCATGGATTGAATGAGGAGGTTTATCATCAACATGAAGGCTGTGCAGCAGAATGTGCTGAAATTATTTGTTTTATTCGGATGCTATCTGGGTAAAGATCTGTGTTGTATATATGCAATCTGGGTAAAGATCTGTGTTGTACACATGCTATCTGTGTAAAGATTTGTGTTGTACACATGCTATCTGTGTAAAGATCTGTGTTGTACACATGCTATCTGTGTAAAGATCTGTGATGTACACATGCTATCTGGGTAAAGATCTGTGTTGTACACATGCTATCTATCTGGGTAAAGATCTGTGTTGTATACATACTATCTATTTGGGTAAAGATCTGTGTTGTACGCATACTATCTATCTGGGTAAAGATCTGTGTTGTACACATACTATCTATCTGGGTAAAGATCTGTGTTGTACGCATACTATCTATCTGGGTAAAGATCTGTGTTGTACGCATACTATCTATCTGGGTAAAGATCTGTGTTGTACACATACTATCTATCTAGGTAAAGATCTGTGTTGTACACATACTATCTATCTGTTTAAAGATCTGTGTTGTACACATACTATCTATCTGGGTAAAGATCTGTGTTGTACACATACTATCTATCTGGGTAAAGATCTGTGTTGTACACATGCTGTCTATCTGGGTAAAGATCTGTGTTGTACACATGGTATCTGGGTAAAGATCTGTGTTGTACACATGTTATCTGGGTAAAGATAAAGATCTGTGTTGTACACATGGTATCTGGGTAAAGATCTGTGTTGTACACATGTTATCTGGGTAAAGATCTGTGTTGTACACATGATATCTGGGTAAAGATATGTGTTGTACACATACTATCCATCTGGGTAAAGATCTGTGTTGTACACATACTATCCATCTTGGTAAAGATCTGTGTTGTACACATTCACAACGTACAAAGTATGACGTCTCCTGTAGCACAAAGGCGAGCCTTTCAATTGAAACATTAAAAAGTTGTCACGTTATCTAATATGAAGTAATAAAACAACGAAACAAACAACTACATTTGTGTAGATATAAAGATTTAACTTGTTAATTTCGGATCAAATTAATGGACTATAGTTTACACGGGCAAACAAAGTTATAAACTAGGAAGAAAATAACAACCTTACCTAAGTTATGCAATCTATTTGTTGGCTAAATTTGAAGAATCACGTGATTAGATAGCTGTTGAACAAATGGTCGGTTTATTACTATTCAGCAAACAAAATCTACAAGAGCACCCAAGATTTTACAGGGGCGGAACATTTTGTTATACCTTCAATGGTCAAGGGTTCTAAAATTCTGAGAGATTTTAAAAAAAACAATCCATTAATCTCGGCGTCTTTCTCCATTTAAAAAAAAGTTTTATTTCAAATTTTAAAAATTTCTTTGACTCAATCTGTATTTATTTAAATCTCAACGGCAGATTAATTTCAACACAATTCACAAAACTAAAAATTTCAAGTGAAGCGGGTGAAGACAGAGTAAAATACAATTTTTTGTGACTAGGTGGATTGTGTGTCTGGCTGGATTGTCAGTGACTTAAGTCTAAATAGTCAAAGACTTGATTCCAAATAGTCAGTGACTTAAGATTAAACAGTCAATGACTTGATTCAAAATATTCAATGACTTAAGTTTAAAAAGTCAGTGACTAAAGTTTAAATAGTCAGTGACTAAAGTTTAAATAGTCAGTGACTAAAGTTTAAATAGTCAATGACTTGATTCCAAATATTCAATGACTAAAGTTTAAATAGTCAGTGAATAAAGTTTAAATTATCAGTGACTTAAGTTAAAATAGTGAATGACTAAAGTTTAAATTATCAGTGACTAAAGTTTAAATTATCAGTGACTAAAGTTTAAATATTCAGTGACTAAAGTTTAAATAGTCAGTGACTAAAGTTTAAATAGTGAATGACTAAAGTTTAAATTATCAGTGACTAAAGTTTAAATTACCAGTGACTAAAGTTTAAATATTCAGTGACTAAAGTTTAAATAGTCAGTGACTAAAGTTTAAATAGTCAGTGACTAAAGTTTAAATAGTCAGTGACTAAAGTTTAAATAGTCAATGACTTGATTCCAAATATGCAATGACTAAAGTTTAAATAGTCAGTGAATAAATTTTAAATGGTAAGTGACTAAAGTTTAAATAGTCAGTCACTTAAGTTTAAATAGTCAGTGACTAAAGTTTAAATTATCAGTGACTAAAGTCTAAATAGTCAGTGACTAAAGTTTAAATTATCAGTGACTAAAGTTTAAATAGTCAGTGACTAAAGTTTAAATAGTCAGTGACTAAAGTTTAAATAGTCAGTGACTAAAGTTTAAATAGTCAGTGACTAAAGTTTTAAAAGTCAATGACTTGAATCCAAATAGTCAGTGACCTAAAGTTTAAATAGTCAATGACTAAAGTTTAAATAGTCAGTGAATTAAGTTTAAATAGTCAGTGACTAAAGTTTAAATAGTCAGTGACCAAAGTTTAAATAGTCAGTGACTAAAGTTTAAATAGTCAGTGACTAAAGTTTAAATAGTCAGTAACTAAAGTTTAAATAGTCAGTGACTAAAGTTTAAATAGTCAGTGACTAAAGTTTAAATAGTCATTTACTAAAGTTTTAAAAGTCAATGACTTGAATCCAAATAGTCAGTGACCTAAAGTTTAAATAGTCAGTGACTAAAGTTTAAATAGTCAGTGAATAAAGTTTAAATAGTCAGTGTTTAAAGTTTAAATAGTCAGTGACCAAAGTTTAAATAGTCAGTGACTAAAGTTTAAATAGTCAGTGACTAAAGTTTAAATAGTCAGTGACTAAAGTTTAAATAGTCAGTGACTAAAGTTTAAATAGTCGGTGACTAAAGTTTAAATAGTCAGTGACTAAAGTTTAAATAGTCATTTACTAAAGTTTTAAAAGTCAATGACTTGAATCCAAATAGACAGGTACCTTAAAGCTAAACAACGCTGGTCGGGGCTATTCGCGCTCATACCAAACACCCGATTTCCCAGGAGGATCTTCTAAGACATACTTGCTGATGGCGGAGGTCAAGGACAGCGCTACTCTGTTCTGGGAGGCAGCAGCCAGCGACCGGCCCCCCTGGCGCCATGTGATACAGAGTGACATAACAGTCTGTCAGGTAACAGAGAAACCGATGCGAAATCCAGATGACAATTCATGAAGGGTCGGCTGTTACAGAATATTTATAAATTAATTAAGACAATTCTTTTTTTTTTTCAAACTAAGCAAGTGCAATTATTTTATTTCATAATCCAAAAACAGGTCATGCAGTGGAAATAAACAAAATGTTTCGTCACGTCCCATTTCCTGTGGAGGGACCTTACAGACTTAACACCAGCTGGACGGTCAAGTCGCTGACGTCATGTATTTCCAGGTGTATGGCCAGGTATGTTTGTCAGAAACAGCTGGACAGACGAGACTATGACGTCATGTATGGTCAGGTGTATGACCAGGTAGGTTAAACAGTGACAACTGGACACTGGACAGACAAGACTATGACGTCATGTATTGTCAGGTGTATGACAAGGTAGGTTGAACAGTAACAACTGGACACTGGATAGACAAGACTATGACGTCATGTATTGTCAGGTGTATGACCAGGTATGTTGAACAGTGACAACTGGACACAGGACAGACGATACTATGACGTAATGTTTGGTCATGTGTATGAACAGGTAGGCTGAACAGTAACAACTGGACAGACGATACTATGACGTCATGTACTTGTGGCGAAATTTTGGGAGCCCACTGCTATTTGCCCGAGAACAGAATCAAAACAAAAGGGGGATTACTCTCCAAGAGTTCAAGGATCAAAGGTAAATAATTAAATATGCAATGAACTGCCCGAAAAGGAGGCTATCAACTCCAGTATAAAATCACTGCAACAAGAACAATCGTCCTTTTTCCTTCCGCCCAAACGTCAAGGGAGTGCTATCCGATTTGAGTGTTCAAGCCACTGAACCACATCTCTGACCATCCTTTGATGCGAGAAAGCCGGCACAAATTATTCATGACCAGAATCTATGTAAGTTTTACTCTAACTTATTCCCTTGGTATTTGTGAGCATATTTCACGCCGATATTTAAATATGAATATTCGTGCAATGTCATATTGAAACTGTAAAGACATGTTGACCCAGTTAGCCATAAGCCGGCTGCACGCGATCATGTATTTCTCCTTTCATAACTAAATATGATAACACGCGAACCATCAGATAGATGGATTGAATTGTATTAGTATAACCAGTACTATTATTAACGTTAATATGACTATTATTATATTTATTTCATTTGCGTGATGATAATGAATTATTATTTCCGTCTTAGATTATTAAATATATTAATTAACCATCAGGCAGATGGATGGAATTATATTGGTGTAACCAATTATATCATTGTATTTATTCTAACATCCACTCACAGAAGGAATGATAATTTCGGTATTATATTATAAAATGTATTAATTAACCATCAGGCAGATGGATGGAATTATATTGGTGTAACCAATAATATCATTGTATTTATTCCACCATCCGCTTACACAATGATAATGAAATATTATTCCCAGTTCATGTTATATATATGTATGTATGTATGTATGTATTTTATAACAATGTGTTAATGAAAATGCATTTGATCACCATTTGGCTCCTGGCTCTGAAGGCTCGGCTGCCCAAAAGATGGATCAAAACAGACGAGAATAGAAACCATCCTCATATGTATTATTTCTATCTCAGTCTGGTTTCTAGGCACCCGACTGTGCTGCGAGATAACCTGAACTCCAGACAGCAACCGTCCTAACGAAGTGTCGTCATACCCGGATCAGGAGCTGGACTCACCGCTATCCACGCAACTTGCACCCGAACCCCAACCCACGATTGGACCAGGAGCTGGACTCACCGCTATCCACGCGACCTGCATCCAACCCCTACCTCACCCTGCACTGATCGACAGGACCAGAGGAGGACAAGTCATCATCACCAGCTTACTTCAAGTGTAACGCTGAAGCTAACCACTCAGGTTGTTGTTTACATCTCAGAGTGGTAGAAGCCGGTTATTCACACAATCCGTGATCACCGAAGTCACATGGAACCATAGGTGAAGCAGCCAACAAGAAGCCAACCGCACCGGTTGATGCCTACACATCACCTGTGTAGAAGCCGGTTATTCGCACAATCCGTGATCACCGAAGTCACCTGGAACCATAGGTGAAGCAGCCCAGAGGACAGAATTGCAGAACCAACCGTTCACGGAGCGGGGCAGTCCTTCCTAGAAAATTTGAGTATTACCCTATAATTATAATATTGATTGGCTTAAGCCTTATGATGAATTTTGGAAATAACGGAACTTGTTTCCGCTCACTGTAAATATTGTAAAATAAATTATTATTACAATTTCACCATCTTGTTTGTTGATCATCGTATTGTGAGAGATCACTAAAGTATGCTCGTGTAGGCAGAGAGAGAATAAATTAAATAATATACCCCTAGACAACTTGTCAATCCAAAAAAACGCCACAGTACTGTCAAGTGTATAGCCAGGTAGGTTGAACAGTAACAACAGGACAGACGATACTATGACGTCATGTACTGTCAGGTGTATGACCAGGTAGGTTGAACAGTAACAACATGACAGACGATACTATGGCGTCATGTACTGTCAGGTGTGTGACCAGGTAGGTTGAACAGTAACAACAGGACAGACTATACTATGATGTCATGTTCTGTCAGGTGTATGACCAGGTAGGTTGAACAGTAACAACTGGACACTGGGCAGACGATACTATGACGTCATGTTTGGTCAAGTGTATGACCAGGTAGGTTGAACAGTAACAACTGGACACTGGACAGACGATACTATGACGTCATGTATGGTCAAGTGTATGACCAGGTAGGTTGAACAGTAACAACTGGACACTGGGCAGACGATACTATGACGTCATGTACTGTCAGGTGTGTGACCAGGTAGGTTGAACAGTAACAACTGGACAATGGGCATACTATACTATGACGTAATGTTTGGTCAGGTGTGTGACCAGGTAGGTTGAACAGTAACAACTGGACACTGGACAGACGATACTATGACGTAATGTACTGTCAAGTGTATGGCCAGGTAGGTTGAACAGTAACAACTGGACAGACGAGACTATGACGTCATGTATTGTCAGGTGTATGACCAGGTAGGTTGAACAGTAACAACTGGACACAGGACACATGATACTATGACGTAATGTACTGTCAGGTGTATGGCCAGGTAGGTTGAACAGTAACAACTGGACACTGGACAGACGATACTATGACGTCATGTATGGTCAAGTGTATGACCAGGTATGTTGAACAGTAAAAACTGGACACTGGACAGACGAGTCAAACAAGTCTCCAAAGAATCAATGAATGTGGATTTTATTTTTTGGTTACAATTACAATCAATGGTAAAACATCGTTTCCAACTTGACGTTGGATGTTAACCACGAGAGACGTTGGATGTTAACCACGAGAGACGTTGGATCTTAACCACGTGAGACGTTGGATGTTAACCCCAAAGGAGTCTTTAAAGTATTACATCTCATTTGGACTAGGTGTGCACATCAGTACAACCGTAAGAATCCCCCTATATGAACTCATATAGCTGTCTTATTACTACTGCCGGTAACTACTGTTTATGAACAAAACAATTTTGTATAGTAAGCTACACGAATTAAAACAGGCTTTAAGTATAAAACTAGTAGATTTCTATCAGTTTTTCCTTACAAAAGAAAGCGATTACAATCAGTTTCCATTCAATATTTTTCGGAGCGCGCAAATTGTAGCATATGTTTACTATTAGCTTGTAATATAGACAGCAATCTCTAAACCAGTCTCTAACGATTCTCGAAGCTAGTCTCCAAATAATCTCCAACCGGGTCAACTAGGACTTTCCAAGCGTGTCTCAAAATTAGCCTCAAGCGAATCCCCAATTATTTTCAAAACGAGTCTCTAAATAATCTCCAGGCAAGTCTCCTAAGATTCTCGAAAAAATTCTCCAAGGAATCTCCATGCGAGTCTAGAAAATACTCTCTAAACGCTACTCCAAGGAATATCCTAACGAATCTCCAAATTATCTCCAAAACGAGCCTCCGAGGAATCTCCAAGCGAGTCTCAGAATAATTTCCAAGCGAGTATCAATACAATCTTAAATCATCTCTACAAATAATCACCAAAAGATTCTCCTAATAATCTCAAAGTGACTGCAAGAATTCTCAAAGTGAGTCACAAAATAATCTCCAAACCCGTCTACAAGTAATCTGTAAGTGGTTCTACAAATAATCTCCAAGCGAGACTCCAAATAATCTTTAAGATCTTTGGAGATGTGCAGAGATCTTTGGCGATGTTTGGAGATCAATTGAGATGTTCGGAGATGTTTAGGTACGCTTTGAGATGTTTGGAGATCACTGGAGATGTTTGGAGATCACTGGAGATGTTTAGAGATTTTCTGAGATCCTTGGAGATATTTTGAGATGTTTAGAGAAGTTTGGAGATATTTGGAGAAGTTTGGAGATATTTGGAGAAGTTTGGAGATATTTGGAGAAGTTTGGAGAAGTTTGGAGATGTTTGGAGATATTTGGAGATGTTTGGAGATATTTGGAGATGTTTGTAAATGTTTGAATATGTTGGCCGACACTTGCACGTATTTCGAGATCCTGTAGATCAGTGCCACTCAAAGTGGTTTCCGCGAACCGGTGCCGGTCCTCAAACTATCCGCTTCCGGTTCTCAGATGATATCAAGAAAAAAAAATAATTATAATCCCTTATTAGATATTCCTAATCCTATAGTATATGCCAAATTAAAAAAATTAAAAAGCACTTAAATTGAACAAATAAAATAAAATAAAAAACCCTTCGGTACCGTATTAGTATAGTAAAAATAGCTCTTCGTTCCCTGCCGGTCCACAATACTAAAAAGTTTGAGAAGCACTGCTCTAGATTTCACTGGTTTTCAGATAGTTTTATATATCTTTGTTGTTTTCCCCATAAATTAGAACGTTTTAGTCATTGTTAGAAATATTTATTTTTTTAAAACTTGCCTTTACGCGTCACAAAATGAGAGAAATTTATTTTAAAAATGTCAAAAGCTCAAACAACTTATCCTTATAGATTTTATACGAAATATTAAATTTCCTGAAACGTACACAACGTGTTTTATAGATTTAATTATAAGTGCTCAAATCCTCTTTTTAGATCTTTCCGTTTTCCAAAATTGAAATATAACCTAAAACAATGACGTCATATAATAGAAAAATCACATGCATTTTTAACTGCTGTGGACTGTTGTACTACGTCCCTCAGTGTTACGAAGACAGACTGTAAGTGAGTGACTTGGGATTTTATATTGTTTATAAAATATGTCCTATATAATAAAAAGCAATCTTCTCTCTGCTCGTCAATAGCGATTGGTCCCCCAAACTCCTGCAGACTCCCAAAGCCAATCAGAAAAATTAAATCTCATTTAAACATTGAACAAGTTTACGAGGACGTTCAAAGCGAGTAATTTTTTGTGCAGTATAATTTCTCCAAGACTTTATTTTGAGCGGTACGCGTATGTATTTATTGTCAAGAACTTTTGTTTTTACGGGTTATTTATTATAACTAAAATGAATAGTATTTTTGACGCGATGGACATTTATGGCCGGTCGAGACGGCTTTTGGAATGGAGGTACAACAGGCCACCGAAACGACGGCGGAACGTCCTTGGACGGGCTTTTGTTGCTCGTATAAATATGATATTGAACAAATAGAGTACTTTTTATTGTTTAAGTTACGTTTCAGTACATACTGATCAAAGGCATGAAATAAAGAGAGTTTAAATAAATGGAATTTCAAATTACTTATGTAGATTAATCAATGAATCTAGATCTACTTGTTTTTGTTTTTTTAACTTACTTGAAAATTTCGTGTCATTTAATGATGGTATTGAATTTATTACCCAGATACCCGACGTCCTGTCGCAGTGTCATGTACAACAATGTCTCCAGGCTTTGCACCCCGGGGAAATGGCTCAACCATTCAGAGGCGGTGCCTTCCATCGAGGAGGGGGATCTTTATGTGGGTTACGAGTGTGACCAAAAACAAAAATTTTATCTCTACGCCTATCAAGAAACACCGGCTTGTATCATGATAAGCAAGACATCGGTCAACTATGATACAGCCGAGAAGTCGTGCAAAAATCAAAACTCCTATCTGTACACCATGAAACATGCGGATAAATGGATGATTATCCAAAGTTTGTTGTCGGGAAGAATGTGGATGGGGTTGAAAGACTTCCCTACGGACGGCACCTTTGAGTGGTCAGACGGTGGTCAGCTGACTGACAAGGTCCTCCTACGTCGAATATTCGCAGTCGGTGAGCCCAACAACAACAATGGCACGGCTTACTGCTGTGAGTTAAGATATTTACTGAACGAAGGTTACGTCATAAACGACCAAAACTGCCTGTTAGGACGTGGTTACATTTGCGAGAGGCCTGTCTGATAATGATTTCTTGTTTTGCTTTGCTATCAGTGTGAATTGTATTAGAAGTAGTATCTAGAAGCGTAGTACTACTAAGTCCTTCAAGACTGTACTTAAGACACATCTATTCAAAATGCATTTTCGAAATTAATGAAACAACATTTCTTTAATTGATTAACGTAGCTGATGTATAACGTATTGTCATTTATGTAGTTAGTACGATATGAATGTTTGTTTAATTAATATATGTATTGTTATCTCCATGTAAAGCGCTGTGAGCCCGGCTCCTGGCTGGGATACAGCGCTATATAAATTATCATTTTATTATTATTATCTTTACAATTATGTGTTATTATTTTATCAGTAAGGCCAATGCAAGTAAGCCCGCAGCATCGCATGAAGATGTGTACTCTAATACACATAATCTCTAATACTCTAATACACATAATCTCTAATACACATAATCTCTAATACTCTAATACACATAATCTCTAATACTCTAATACACATAATCTCTAATACTCTAATACACATAATCTCTAATACTCAAATACACATAATCTCTAATACTCTAATACACATAATCTCTAATACTCTAATACACATAATCTCTAATACTCTAATACACATAATCTCTAATACTCTAATACACATAATCTCTAATACTCTAATACACATAATCTCTAATACTCTAATACACATAATCTCTAATACTCTAATACACATAATCTCTAATACTCTAATACACATAATCTCT
>MUZC01000626.1:2423-13402 GCA_002072015.1 Radix auricularia | reverse complement strand
GATGTTAATGTATGTTGATGATGTTGGCGTTGTTAATGTATGTTGATGATGTTGGTGATATTAATGTATGTTGATGATGTTGGTGATGTTAATGTATGTTGATGATGTTGGTGATGTTAATGCATGTTGATGATGTTGGTGATGTTAATGTATGTTGGTGATGTTAATGTATGTTGGTGATGTTAATGTATGTTGGTGATGTTAATGTATGTTGATGATGTTGGTGATGTTAATGTATGTTGATGATGTTGGTGATGTTAATGTATGTTGATGATGTTGGTGATGTTAATGTATGTTGATGATGTTGGTGATGTTAATGTATGTTGATGATGTTGGTGATGTTAATGTATGTTGATGATGTTGGTGATGTTAATGTATGTTGATGATGTTGGTGATGTTAATGTATGTTGATGATGTTGGCGATGTTATTGTATGTTGATGATGTTGGTGATGTTAATGTATGTTGATGATGTTGGTGATGTTAATGTATGTTGATGATGTTGGCGATGTTAATGTATGTTGATGATGTTGGCGATGTTAATGTATGTTGGTGATGTTAATGTATGTTGATGATGTTGGCGATGTAAATGTATGTTGATGATGTTGGCGATGTTAATGTATGTTGGCGATGTTAATGTATGTTGATGATGTTTGTGATGTTAATGTATGTTGGTGATGTTAATGTAGGTTGGCGATGTTAATGTATGTTGATGATGTTGGTGATGTTAATGTATGTTGGTGATGTTAATGTATGTTGGCGATGTTGGCGATGTTAATGTATGTTGATGATGTTGGTGATGTTAATGTATGTTGGTGATGTTAATGTATGTTGGCGATGTTAATGTATGTTGGCGATGTTAATGTATATTGGTGATGTTAATGTATGTTGATGATGTTAATGTATGTTGGCGATGTTAATGTATGTTGGCGATGTTAATGTATGTTGGTGATGTTAATGTATGTTGGTGATGTTAATGTATGTTGATGATGTTAATGTATGTTGGTGATGTTGGCGATGTTAATGTATGTTGGTGATGTTGGCGATGTTAATGTATGTTGGCGATGTTAATGTATGTTGATGATGTTAATGTATGTTGGCGATGTTAATGTATGTTGGCGATGTTAATGTATGTTGATGATGTTGGCGATGTTAATGTATGTTGATGATGTTGGTGAATTTAATGTATGTTGGTGATGTTAATGTATGTTGATGATGTTGGTGATGTTAATGTATGTTGGTGATGTTAATGTATGTTGGCGATGTTAATGTATGTTGATGATGTTAGTGATGTTAATGTATGTTGGTGATGTTAATGTATGTTGGCGATGTTAATGTATGTTGATGATGTTGGTGATGTTAATTTATGTTGGTGATGTTGGCGATGTTAATGTATGTTGGCGATGTTAATGTATGTTGATGATGTTGGTGATGTTAATGTATGTTGATGATGTTAATGTATGTTGGTGATGTTGGTGATGTTAATGTATGTTGATGATGTTAATGTATGTTGATGATGTTAATGTATGTTGATGATGTTATTGTATGTTGATGATGTTGATGATGTTGGTGATGTTAATGTATGTTGGTGATGTTGGTGATGTTAATGTATGTTGATGATGTTAATGTATGTTGATGATGTTAATGTATGTTGATGATGTTAATGTATGTTGATGATGTTGGCGATGTTAATGTATGTTGATGATGTTGGCGATGTTAATGTATGTTGATGATGTTGGTGATGTTAATGTGTGTTGATGATGTTGGTGATGATACTGTATGTTGATGATGTTAATGTATGTTGATGATGTTGGCGATGCTCTGTGAACAAAGTTTTTGCATGCCTTCCAACGACTGTTCAGCTAGAGCAGGGGTCGGGAAACCATGGCTCGCGAGCCAGGTGTGGCTCTATTGATTGCTCGTGAGCCAGGTGTGGCTCTATTGATGGCTCGTGAGCCAGGTGTGGCTCTATTGATGGCTCGTGAGCCAGGTGTGGCTCTATTGATGGCTCGCGAGCCAGGTGTGGCTCTATTGATGGCTCGTGAGTCAGGTGTGGCTCTATTGATTGCTCGTGAGCCAGGTGTGGCTCTATTGATGGCTCGTGAGTCAGATGTGGCTCTATTGATGGCTCGTGAGTCAGATGTGGCTCTATTGATGGCTCGTGAGCCAGATGTGGCTCTTTTGATGGCTGCATATGGCTCTCAGACAAATGTTCGTTAAAAAAAAGCTTATTCAGACTACTTTGTTATATGTAATAATTGCATTTTAAAAACAGCATAACATTGTTATTGAAATAATTCAAATTAAATCTACACAATTCTTGTTCTTTTGGAAATCAAACAAAATGCACCAATTTACTTGAATTTTTAGTTTTAATAATAATGCATGGCTCTCATAGAATTATTTTTCAAAACCTCTTGTGTTTATGGCTGTCTCAGGCAAAACATCTCCCGACCTCGGGTCTAGAGTATCTGGGAATAGAGAGATGTATGAAATAAACGACACAAATGTGTCCAGTTTTGACCACTCAAGTGATCGTTTTTGAACTTTGTTCCGGTCAATGATAGTCCTTGGTTTGACCAGTTCCTGTTTTAGTTTATCGTTAAATTATCTCCAGATCTCATTGCCGTTAATTGACGTAGAATAAAACTGATTTATGCCATCAACAGCCAGCACAGGAGGGGTAACAAGTGATCGACTGTTTTACTCCATTCGCTCCCCTGAATACGGACCTCACCGACTTGACCCCAGCTGGATAGACAGATCTTTAAAGTCCTGCATGGCTTCTTGTATCTACAGGTATGTTGGGATATTAGGTCCTGCCTGGCCACTTTTACCAACAGGTATGTTATAATTTAATGTCAGCCCTGAGCACATGGACCGACAGGTATATTCGGATTTACAGGGCTGTCTTTTCATGGATGCTATTCGTTATTTAAAATTATAAACCATAACAAACATTCACAACAGCAACGACGCATTGATCATAGGAAGGAAATGATAAGTTATCCAAGAGTTTATAAGATGGGGTTCCTTGTTCGAGAAATGGGTCTAAGAAATATTAAATAAACCCAGGGTATGAAAAGGATGATGGCAATCGTCAGTATCTTTCTTTATTTATTGGTAACTGCACAATCAGTGCGCTCGCCTCACAAGCCGAGGGGCGTGGGATCGAGCCCACGAAAAGCTACTATAAAAATGCTGAGAAGTGACTAACGCTAAAAAAAGCCCTCCGCTGGCCTGGAGATGGATGGGCGCTGCCAGTGTCTACCAAGCCACACAATGTTCTAATGGAAAAATAGAGCGCCTTACGACCCCCCCCCCCAAAAAAAAAGATGTTATGGGGCTTTTTATTTTAAAAAATGAATAAATAAATGCTTTTAAAAAATTCTCAATTAAGTCACAAGCCCCTCTCGTTAGTTCTGATGTTGTTTAGAAGAAATTATAAGTTGTCCATCCGTATTTTTTTTATTATTACCATTATCTTATTATTATAAAGCCAAGAATATGATCCACTGCGGTGTAATTATCCTTGAATCAATCTTTGCTAGCAAGATCCATGGACATGTATATAGAGTAGGGCTGTTATCGATTAATTTAAATTTAATCGTTAACTTTTTGAAAAATTACCGAATAATTAATCGATAATTTTTATTAAATCTAAAAATAAGATGTATGACGTCATCAAACTAAAAATTGCAAGGGAAGTAATAAAAACAGGCGATTGACTTTTTTTTTAACTTAAACTTAAATATAAGTAGTTCAACATAATGTCAATGACTTTAAATTAATTGCTAATATAGTAAAAACAATGTTTAATTTGTATATCATTTTCCTTATAAAAACAGCTTTATTTGAAAGTTTAAACTTTAAAAATCTTTTTTTTTTCAATGGAGAAGATTGTAAATAATTAAAGCTAACTCTTGTTAATGTTAATAATTAATTATATACTAACAAATCGTTATAACTGTATCAAACATTTTCTCTAAATTTAATCACTATTTTTTTATCGATTAAAATTATTTTAATCGATTATTTTTTTACTGATTAATCGAGAAATTAAGCGATAATTTCCGCAGCCCTAATATAAAGTAATAGGTCCACCTTGAATGGCCCAACCAAGAGCTTTACAATAATTTGTTGTTTCTCTTGTCCCCCCTCCCGCCCCAACTCAGGTTCTCCTCTGAATGTCGCAGCGTCATGTACAACAGCGTCACCAAACTGTGCACCCCGGGGTCCTGGCTCAACCACACAGAGGCGCCACCCACGCCCCTGGAAGGGAATCTTTACGTCACCTACGAGTGTGACGAGGGTCAGAACTTCTTCATGTACGCCTTCAACGGAACCCCCGCCTGCATCTACCTCGCTGACTACGCCCTGGAGTATGACGCCGCTGAGAGTACCTGCCGACAGCTCAGCTCTTCCTTGTACACGATGAAGACGTTAGACAAATTTAGACTTTTACAAAACCTGGTGTCTGGGTCCACGTGGATTGGGTTAAGAGATCTGTTGTCTGATCGAATCTTTGATTGGTCAGACGGCAGTCAGCTGATCGACCCGGATCTCAAGAAACAGATTTTTGGATCTGGCGAGCCCAACAATGTTGGTCCAGGGATTTGTGTGGAGTTAGGCAGATACCCTGGTGTGGGGTATTACTTGAACGATCAGGTTTGTGTAGCCGAACGTCCTTTCGCTTGCGAGAAACCTGTTTGAGAAATTTGTATCAGAAACCTGTTTGAGAAATTTGTATTAGAAACCTGTTTGATCAATTTGTATTAGAAACCTGTTTGATCAATTTGTATTAGAAACCTGTTTGATCAATTTGTATTAGAAACCTGTTTGAGAAATTTGTATCAGAAACCTGTTTGAGAAATTTGTATCAGAAACCTGTTTGAGAAATTTGTATCAGAAACCTGTTTGAGAAATTTATATTAGAAACCTGTTTGAGAAATTTGTATCAGAAACCTGTTTGAGAAATTTGTATCAGAATCCTGTTTGAGAAATTTATATTAGAAACCTGTTTGATCAATTTGTATCAGAAACCTGTTTGAGAAATTTGTATCAGAAACCTGTTTGAGAAATTTATATTAGAAACCTGTTTGAGAAATTTATATTAGAAACCTGTTTGATAAATTTGTATCAGAAACCTGTACAAGAAACATGTATTAGTATACCATATAAAAATTGTATTAAAACATGTATTAGTATACCATATAAAATTGTATTAAAACATGTATTAGTATACCATATAAAATTGTATTAAAACATGTAATAGTATACCATATAAAACTGTATTAAAACATGTATTAGTATAAGATATAAAATTCTATTAAAATATGTATGATAAAATAATATTCCAATTGAAAATGAAATATTTTTTAATACGCGCTTTGTATGTTAGACTCTCCATGTAATTAAAAGATTACATTGTATAGAAAGTAATCACATCGAATTGGCAACGAACAGTTTGATTAACGAGCGACAAACATGTATATTTTATTTATTTTTTTTTTTTTTGGGGGGGAGGCGGAGGGGGGGAATTCGGCGGCGTATTCGGCGCGCGGCGTCGGCTGAGGAGTCTGGCCTGGAGCTCGCCCTTCAATGACACCTTCCAATGCCAGGTACAAGAAACTGGGGGAAACTAAATGTACGACTCATAGCTTGGGTCTCAGGCGCGATTGTTGCCACGTTGAGCTCAGGGAAAGGTAGAAAAATCCATCAAGGATGTGCCTGAGACTAGAATCGTCAATTTTAATACCAACTTTTAGAAAACGTAAAGTCACCTGTTGACTTTAAATTTTAAGCTTTTCCTTTTTTTTAACATTTCAACTAAATGGGCGCCAAGCCATGAGTTCACAGAAGTCTGGGGTCTAACGTCTGACGTCAATGAAACATCTAATACTGAAAAAGCTTTAAGTGAAATAGATATAACTGAAATGTTATGTCACAAGGAGATTTGTCCCTGCTCAATCATCAAGACATACACACTTGCCTTGACTTGCCAGGACGGTGCGTCTCTTGCCTTGACTTGCCAGGATGGTGCGTCTCTTGCCCTTGACTTGCCAGGTTGGTGCGTCTCTTGTCTTGACTTGCCAGGTTGGTGCGTCTCTCGTCTTGCCAGGATGGTGCGTCTCTTGCCTTGACTTGCCAGGATGGTGCGTCTCTCGTCTTGCCAGGATGGTGCGTCTCTTGCCTTGACTTGCCAGGATGGTGCGTCTCTTGCCTTGACTTGCCAGGATGGTGCGTCTCTTGCCTTGACTTGCCAGGATGGTGCGTCTCTTGCCTTGACTTGCCAGGACGGTGCTTCTCTTTCATTGACAAGTTTGAGTCAGTGGCGGGTCAAATGTCTGAGTCTGTGACAGCAGACTTTCTGTTTGGTACTATGTCTGAGTCTATGACAGAGCTACAGCAGACTTTGTTTGATTTTGGAGTCATTGTGTTACACAAATAACTATTATTATTGTTTTTAATGAACAATTTTATTTTAAACACAGAGCATCATTTTCTTCATTGATTTAATTAATCCGATTAATTTAAGAACGGTTTTAAGCATTAGATGGAAAAGACGTAAACAAGGTAAGGGTTAGCCTGACCGGACGTAACAAAACAGCGAACGTTTCGTCTAAGACCCTTTATCAACGTACATACAATACACAAATAAAACGAAAATTAAGAAAATGAAGGAACTTAGCTGCGGTGAAATCCAAAGTATCCAAAATAAGCCTGATTGCAGTCCTACCCCTCATTTTGTTTAAGCATTAGAACAGCAATAATGAAATATTAGGGTGTTTTTTTTCTTCTCTTTTAGTCCGAAGAGCTTCCAGCATACTCCATACATCTTTAGTTACATTTAATTAAGCATGCAAACAAAACAAATAACATACAAAGAGTATCAGACTGGTGGTACATCCACACAGGGATTCTCGAGCTGTGGAATTGTTGCCCCAAACACTCAGATCAGATCTGTCCTTGATTCACTCACGGGCTAATATCTACAATTTGAGTGATACCCTGACAGTTTCACATGATCGGCTCGAGCTTATTAACAGATTCATCGTTTAGTAGGACATTCGCAAGGTTAGTGACAGTTTATTGTTTAGTAGGACATTCCCAAGGTTATTGACAGGCTCATCGTTTAGTAGGACATTTGCAAGGTTAGTGACAGTTTATTATTTAGTAGGACATTCGCAAGGTTAGTGACAGTTTATCGTTTAGTAGGACATTCGCAAGGTTAGTGACAGTTTATCGTTTAGTAGGACATATTCGCAAGGTTAGTGACAGTTTATTGTTTAGTAGGACATTCGCAAGGTTAGTGACAGTTTATCGTTTAGTAGGACATTCGCAAGGTTAGTGACAGTTTATCGTTTAGTAGGACATTCGCAAGGTTAGTGAGTGTTTATTGTTTAGTAGGTAATTCGCAATGTTAGTGACAGTTTATCGTTTAGTAGGACATTCGCAAGGTTAGTGACAGGTTATCGTTTAGTAGGACATTCGCAAGGTTAGTGACAGGTTATCGTTTAGTAGGACATTCGCAAGGTTAGTGACAGTTTATCGTTTAGTAGGACATTCGCTAAGTTAGTGACAGTTTATCGTTTCGTAGGACATTCGCAAGGTTAGTGACAGGTTATCGTTTAGTAGGACATTCGCAAGGTTAGTGACAGTTTATTGTGTAGTAGGACATTCGCAAGGTTAGTGACAGTTTATTGTTTAGTAGGACATTCGCAATGTTAGTGACAGTTTATTGGTTTCACCTGACAGTCTCACAGTCTTACCATGGACTCTCATCACATACCCCTATTGACTCACAGATCAGTCTCACACATGAGTCTTACTATGTAGTCTCACAGATCAGTCTCACACATCAGTCTTACTATATAGTCTAACATATCAGTCTCACAGATCAGTCTCACAGATCAGTCTCACAGATCAGTATCACACATCAGTCTTACTATGTAGTCTCACAGATCAGTCTCACACATGTGTCTCACAGATCAGTCTCACAGAACAGTATCACACATGTGTCTCACAGATCGGTCTCACAGATCAGTCTCACAGATCGGTCTCACAGATCAGTCTCACACATGTGTCTCACAGATCAGTCTCACAGATCAGTCTCACACATATGTCTCACAGATCAGTCTCACACATCAGTCTTACTATGTAGTCTCCAGATCAGTCTCACACATCAGTCTTACTATGTAGTCTCAAAGATCAGTATCACACATCAGTCTTACTATGTAGTCTCACAGATCAGTCTCACAGATGTGTCTCACAGATCAGTCTCACACATGTGTCTCACAGATCAGTCTCACAGATCAGTCTCACACATCAGTCTTACTATGTAGTCTCACAGATCAGTCTCACAGATGTGTCTCATAGATCAGTCTCACACATGTGTCTCACAGATCAGTCTCACAGATCAGTATCACACATCAGTCTTACTATGTAGTCTCACAGATCAGTCTCACAGATCAGTCTCACACATGTGTCTCACAGATCAGTCTCACACATGTGTCTCACAGATCAGTCTCACACATCAGTCTTACTATGTAGTCTCACAGATCAGTCTCACAGATCAGTCTCACAGAACAGTCTCACAGATAATTCTCACAGATCAGTCTCACACATGTGTCTCACAGATAATTCTCACAGATCAGTCTCAAACATGTGTCTCACAGATAATTCTCACAGATCAGTCTCAAACATGTGTCTCACAGATCAGTATCACAGATAAGTCTCACACATGTGTCTCACAGATCAGACTAACACATGAGTCTCAAAGTTCAGTCTCACACATCAGTCTCACACATCAGTCTCACACATCAGTCTCACACATAAGTCTCACACATCAGTCTCACACATCAGTCTCACACATCAGTCTAACACACATGTCTTACTATGTAGTCTCACAGATCAGTATCACACATCAGTCTTACTATGTAGTCTCACAGATCAGTCTCACAGATCAGTCTCACAGATCAGTATCACAGATCAGTCTTACTATGTATTCTCACAGATCAGTCTCACACATGTGTCTCACAGATCAGTCTCACAGATCAGCCTCACAGATCAGTCTTACTATGTAGTCTCACAGATCAGTCTCACACATGTGTCTTACTATGTAGTCTCACAGATCAGTCTCACAGATCAGTCTCACACATGTGTCTCACAGATCAGTCTCACACATCAGTCTTACTATGTAGTCTCACAGACCAGTCTCACACATCAGTCTTACTATGTAGTCTCACAGATCAGTCTCACAGATCAGTCTCACAGATCAGTCTCACACATGTGTCTCACAGATAAGTCTCACACATCAGTCTTACTATGTAGTCTCACAGATCAGTCTCACACATGTGTCTCACAGATCAGTATCACAGATCAGTCTCACAGATCAGTCTTACTATGTAGTCTCACAGATCAGTCTCACACATGTGTCTCACAGATCAGTCTCACAGATCAGTCTCACACATGTGTCTCACAGATCAGTCTCACAGATCAGTCTCACAGATCAGTCTAACAGATCAGTATCACACATGTGTCTCACAGATCAGTCTCACAGATCAGTATCACACATCAGTCTTACTATGTAGTCTCACAGATCAGTCTCACACATGAGTCTTACTATGTAGTCTCACATATCAGTCTCACACATGAGTCTTACTATGTAGTCTCACAGATCAGTCTCACAGTCTAACCATGGACTCTCATAACATATCCCTATTGACTCACAGATCAGTCTCACACATGAGTCTTACAATGTAGTCTCACAGATCAGTATCACACATCAGTCTTACTATGTAGTCTCACAGATCAGTCTCACAGATCAGTCTCACACATGTGTCTTACTATGTAGTCTCACAGATCAGTCTCACACATGTGTCTCACAGATCAGTCTCACACATCAGTCTTACTATGTAGTCTCACAGATCAGTCTCACACATCAGTCTTACTATGTAGTCTCACACATCAGTCTTACTATGTAGTCTCACAGATCAGTATCACAGATCAGTCTTACTATGTAGTCTCACAGATCAGTCTCACAGATCAGTCTCACACGTCAGTCTTACTATGTAGTCTCACAGATCAGTATCACACATCAGTCTTACTATGTAGTCTCACAGATCAGTCTCACACATGTGTCTCACAGATCAGTCTCACACATGTGTCTCACAGATCAGTCTCACAGATCAGTCTCACACATGTGTCTCGAAGATCAGTCTCACAGATCAGTCTCACATATGTGTCTTAATATGTAGTCTCACAGATCAGTATCACACATCAGTCTTACTATGTAGTCTCACAGATCAGTCTCACAGATTAGTCTCACAGATCAGTCTCACAGATCAGTCTCACAGATTAGTCTCACAGATCAGTCTCACACATGAGTCTTACTATGTAGTCTCACAGATCAGTATCACACATGTGTCTTACTATGTAGTTTCACAGATCAGTCTCACACATCAGTCTTACTATGTAGTCTTACAGATCAGTCTCACAGATGTGTCTCACAGATCAGTATCACAGATCAGTCTCACAGATCAGTCTTACTATGTAGTCTCACAGATCAGTCTCACACATTTGTCTCACAGATCAGTATCACACATCAGTCTTACTATGTAGTCTCACAGATCAGTCTCACAGATCAGTCTCACAGATCAGTATCACACATCAGTCTTACTATGTAGTCTCACAGATCAGTCTCACACATGTGTCTCACAGATCAGTATCACACTTCAGTCTTACTATGTAGTCTCACAGATCAGTCTCACACATGTGTCTCACAGATCAGTATCACACATGAGTCTCACAGATCAGTCTCACACAACAGTCTTACTCTGTAGTCTCACAGATCAGTGTCACACATGTGTCTCACAGATCAGTCTCACAGATCAGTATCACACATCAGTCTTACTATGTAGTCTCACAGATCAGTCTCACACATGTGTCTCACAGATCAGTCTCACAGATCAGTCTCACA
>MUZC01000625.1:884613-909053 GCA_002072015.1 Radix auricularia | reverse complement strand
GGCGGCCAAAGGTTTATGACGTCTTATGGAAGATTTTATGATGACGGGCGACCGGGGGGAAGGGGGTTTAAATTGGCCAAAAAATGTCATTTATGGATGGCCCCTTAAGTCAATCATATGATGGATTTTTATAAATCGATAGACATGAATAAATAGTTGTAATTAAGGCGAAGTAATGGTGGGAATCATTTTACCATTGCATGGAAAAGACGTAAACAAGGTAAGGGTTAGCCTGACCGGACGTAACAAAACAGCGAACGTTTCGGCAAAGAGCCTTTATCAACGAACATACAATACACAAATAAAACGAAAATAAAAAATAAAAAAGAAGGAACTTAGCTGCGGTGAAATCCAAAGTATCCAAAAAAGTGGATACCTTGTTTACGTCTTTTCCATTTAATATTTGTATAAGCCTGATTGCAGTCCTACCCCTCATTTTGTTTACTACCATTGCATGTCATATTTATGTAAGCAGTAATAAAAGAGGCCGCATACGATTATGTACCTATAAATACACACTTATAAAAACAAAAGATAATCTTTTTTTTATAGTTTACAAGAAGTTGCAGGTCCACACCCCAATGTCAATGTTAATTATTTATGCCCATTGTTGTGTCAATTAACAGAGAAATTTAAATATTTTCATATTCTTGTCATAATTAAAACTATTTGCTGCAAAAACGATATAAATTAATTTTTAATAATTCCCTTACAATACCTTTATGAAAACTGAAACAGTAACATAAATTACTACTTGCAAGTAAAACACAAGTTTGCAAGTTTGAACAACCATGTCATATAGGCACTTGTTCGCGAAACATTCTGCGCACGTGGAAATTCCACGCAAAAACTGCCGTGGCGATATTAATAGCACGTGTTTTTGTGTGTAGTTTTCATAATCTGTTACGTTTACTGATTGATTTTCCAAACAAATCAAAACCTTTTTGAGTGATCTTATTTTTTAAAAACACGTTTGCATATAACAAACAATATGTAATGAACAACTGTTATGCGACCGTTAATTAAGACTCGAAATTATGAATATTTTGTTTCAACTTGGTTTTACCCCTAGAAATAATAAAAGGGTGGTTGTCGGAAATGGCTGTACTTTTAAGTGCCCACAAATGCCACCCTCAAAATGTGTGCCGCCAGAAGCGGACACTTCCCCCTCTAGCTACGCCATTGGGTCCCATACAGAGGATGCATTTTCTAGTATATGTTTCAAGAACGTGAAGTAGCATTTTAGCTTTTTATCTTTTTACATTTGTAAAAGTTTGTTGCTTTTTTATACAAAACCTAAGGTTTTGTTTGATTTTAAAAGAAATTCCTTTATATTAAGTTGTGGTGTCTGAGCCCGTGTGTGCGACAGTGTGTGCGTGCTTGCTTGCCGAAAAAACGTTGGATCGATTTTTAAACCACTTTCTCGTAAGCTAGCGAGCTGAAATTTTCCAGGCGGACTTATGTCGATGTTAAAAATAATGTATCAAAATTTCAGATCGATCGAATGGACAGTAATTGAATTAATAAATGTTTAAATTATTTTATTTATCTCTGTGTATCATGTTAATTTTTTAGATAGAGTGTCGTGGTGCGTATTATGTTCAACTACATTTCATGTCGCGCAATAAGGTGCGCATTGCATTGATATTACTTTAAAAAAATACATTCACGATCGGTGCGCATTATATTAAACACTTTTCACGATTGTTTTGCCTTGCGTATTATAATGAACATCCTTATAGTTATGTCTTGTATATAAAGGATTTATAGTGAAAAACTTGGTTTTTACTTTTAAAAAAAAAATCCTTCATATTAGCTTGTGGTGTCTGAGCCCGTGCGTGCGTGCTTTCTTGCCGAAAAAACTTTGGATCAATTTTTAACCTACTTTCTTGTAAGCTAGCGAGCTGAAATTTTGCAGGCAGACTCATGCAGATGATTAAAATGATGTATCAAAATTTTAGATCGATTGAATGGACAGTTATTAAATTATTAAATTTTAAAGTTATTTTATTCATCTCTATGTACCATATTAATTTTTTTAGATAGAGTGTTGTGGTGCGTATTATGTTCAATTACCTTTCCTGTCACGCAATAAGGTGCTCATTAGATTGACAGTACTTTTTAAAAATATATTCACGATCGGTGCGCATTATATTAAAAATGATTTACGAGACATTATATATATAATAGCCCAGTGGTGTGGGTATGTTTGTAACGTAACGCTCAAGAGATGTACCACAGTCTACAGCAGTTAGTTTAGTTGAAAAATCGTGTTTTGATGAGCACTGTAAAAATATTTAATAGGATGACGTCATTGTTTGGTGTGCATCGGTGCGCAAAATACGGTGCGCAAAATACAACCCCTATTATTATTATTAAATAAATACTTTGCGTACATTTCATAAAGTTTAATAATTCGTATTTATCAAAAAAGGACAAGTTAGTTGGTCTTTAAAAAAAAGGTTGGCGCCGTAGGCGCCCAAAAAAAGGGGGCGCCGCAGGCGCCACGGCGCCCGGCACAATCTATCAAAAAAGGACAAGTTAGTTGGTCTTTTAAAAAACGGGGGCGCCGCAGGCGCCACGGCGCCTGGCACAATCTAGTAACTAGAATATTGTATTTTCGGATTGTTTTGCCCTGCGTAATTTAATGAACATCTTTATAGCTATGTCTCGTATATAAATGATTTAGAGTAAAAAAACTTAGTTTTTTTTACAGGTTTTTAAAATTAATAACCTCATTGACTTAGGGATTCCATCATAGTTTCTCATTTATTATGACTCCTAAGTATTTTACATCTTTTGTTTGGGTTAGTTCTTTTTCCATGAGTGAAATATTTTATAATAATTTATAAAAACTTGAAACTCTCTAATACATCTAAAAAACTTCCACTGCATGACGGAAGCGATCTTTTTTAAGAAATTATTTATAGTGATAATAATTTTAAAAAATAAATATTTTTTTTCTGTACGGCTGTAAGAAAAGAATAGACATCGAAATGAGGCCATTATATTTTATTCAAACTCTCGATCCAAGCGGCCTAAAAGTTCTCATACATTTATATCCACATACAACTTTGTTTCAATTTCCTTTTCCTTGTTATAGACTATATAAAGCCTTCTTCTTTTTTTAATATATTTTTTTAAATTAAGCTAGCTTTCTCCCTTTCTTATACCCTCTCAATATCTCCCCCCTCTATACTCTATATATTTTTGTGCTATTTATTCTCCTCATGTTTTTGTGTTTTTTAAACGTCCATCCCTTGACCCTTTTCCACCTTCACAAATTAAAATACAATTAAACGTTTATTAGGCAAAAATGTTATGGACGGAGAAGAAAACGACCCCAATAAATAAAAAATGGAATCTTTTATACCAATCACGACACCCACAGACACAAACACATACACACACACAGACAGACACGGGCACACACACACAAACACGCACACACGCTCACATATTAATATGCTAGTGCCCAGAATTCAGGCGCAACTAACAAAGGGAAGCAATTTTATCTGTGTGCTCCGCTCCATAGGGTGCCAGTGTGATGCAGTTAATGATCTGGGAATTCAGCAGACAATTACTCCATTTACCCCTACCCTTTATACCCCGCCCCGACTCGTTTACCCTCCCGTTTACCCCGGACATATTGTCCGGTGTCGCGCTGAGCATTGCGAGTGTTGAACACACCAGAAATTGATTCAAATGATCAGGTTTGGCGTAACATAAAAATGTTAATATTTTAATTATGATCTGATGCTTGAGTGAATCCGATTAATGAAGGAAATATGACATCTTGACTTTGAAACAAAGGACTCAACTGATTGAGCTTGTCGGATGATTGGATTAAACTGGTCATTAGAGAGGATCATGAAATACTTCAAATTCGAAATCCATCAGTAATCAACATATTATATACAATATGCAAGCCCATAATAGAATATATGCTAAACGAAATAGAATAGACAAGCACATACTAGAATATATAAATCGATAATGATTATTAGATGAACAAAATAGTTCAGATATTAGTAACAATTATAATAACAGATTCAAATTTGGATCAAGTTGCTGTAGAGGTGAGATTTGGTAGTGCAATTTGAGGAAAGTGTCATAAATGAACTATTTCTGTAATAGTATTTTTAGGACAGTTACTGATTTAAAAAAATAAAATTGTTCGATTAATACGGAAAAACTTAATCGAATAATCGATTAATTTTGATTAACTATATTTTCAAATGTATACATAGATCCCCGTAAGTGCGATTCATTATTTGCGAAGTCGGTTAAGTCGTTGCACTTCCATGAATCCAAATTTTTGTGACGTAAAACAGCTAATTCGTTCTGCTATGAAAGAAATAAGGAAGAAAAACCTTTTTGTTTGCATATGCACTTCAAAATAAATAGTAACGCGAGGGAGAACTATGTAAGTAACCAAAAGTATACATTATTCATAAACAGGAAAAACAAAAGAAATATTTTCTTAAATTTTAATCGATCAAAATATGTTAATTGATTAAAATTTTAACGATTAATAAATTAATTAATCGTTAATTGCCGCAGCTCTAGTACTTTTTATCAGCAACTTCATCAACATTAAGTTATATTCATCCCAAGTCAACGACAGAATGCAAGAAACATTTATGAAAACTATAAATACTTTTGAAAAAAAAATTATATAATAATACCCAACCACCCTTCGCAAAACCCAGCCACTGCCAACCACCCTTTGCCACACCCAACCACTGCCAACCACCCTTCGCCACACCCAAACACTGCCAACCACCCTTAGCCACACCCAACCACTGCCAACCACCCTTAGCCACACTCAACCACTGCCAACAACCCTTAGCAACACCCAATCACTGCCAACCACCCTTAGTCGTACCCAACCACTGCTAACCACCCGAGCCCCACCCAGCCACTGCCAACCACCCTGAGCCACACTAAACCACTGCCAACCACCCTGAGCCCCACCCAACCACTGCCAACCACCCGTAACCACACCCAACCACTGCCAACCAACCTGAGCAGCACCTTACCACGCATGTCTTGATCACATCCAAAATATACCTTCTCTTTAACATTTATTCAGTTCAGCATTCAACTTTTTATTCCGGTTCATAGATTCTGTTTTAATCTTAAATTGAGCATATATTTAAATTAATCCAGATTTGCCAGCCAAGATGTCTGAAAATTCCTTCTCCTCCACCCTCCCTTCACCTGCGTCAATCCATCACAAGTCACACAGGAACATAAAGACTAACATTAAGTCGAGATGTCAGGGCGTCTGTCGTCGTCTCTACAACTTCAGGCTACACATCAAACGCCACTACTACTTTTTATAAGATTACGCGCATGCGCAGACCTAGGCAGATGTACTTAGCACCCCCACGATTGTCTGAAACAATGACCAGGATCCTTACAACACGTCATCAAGATGAAGTTTGCTCGAATATTTCTTCCTTTCCGTCTGGACTGTGGTACACTTCTGTCTCCCCCCCCCCACACACACACTCACTTCCTTTAAAAGTCTAAACTTTGAGGGCTGGGAAGGAGTAAAGACATTCTGAAAGGACTGTAAACATTCTATTTGTCAATTCTATGTAAATATATATATACAGCTGAGCATTCTAGAACTTTCTCATATAGGGCAGGAGAACATTGCAACAGAAGGCTCAGAGGCAGGGGCGGATTAAGACTGCACGGGGCCCCGGGCTGCAATCAAACGGGGGCCCTATCCAGCCAGCGTCCCTTAAAATGATTGTTAACAGCTAATATAAGACTGTAACTAAATATTAATAATGAAAAAAAAAACGAACACGAAGAAGTAACTGTTTGAAGTGTTCGCCGCTATGTTACAATTGAGTGTGAAAACAAAAACGTTAAATTCCACTGCTGGGAATCGAACCCGGTACCGCCTGCATCACAAGCCATTACTCTCTCCACACGGCCAGCGGAGCTCGTCACAGGGGAGAAATTTTTAAAATATAAACAATAATTTAAACTATGTTCTCTAAGGGAGGCAACTAAATCGATTTGTAGAGAAAATATTTATTAATTTATTTTATTTATATTTCCAAGGGTTCGTGCAAACATTTGTACACTTTTATTATAAAATATAAAAAGTTTGGGGCCCCCAAACCTCGGGGGCCCCTAGATTTAGCCCGTTCAGCCCCCCTTAATCCGCTATAGCTCAGAGGGAATGAGAGGGCGAAAAGCCTTCGTCAGCAAAGATACAAACACGTGTCAATGTGAAAGGAACGGTTACACGATTCTTACATCTAAAGTAAACGTTTTGTTGTTTTAGAGCGGTCTCTGGAGATTGGTGTAAATATGAGGTGTAGATACGGAATGCACAATTGCTACAAATATCAAATCTATATGCAGTTTTAACACGTGATATAAATATAAAAAATATCAAACCTATTCATAGAAATATGAAATACAGGATATACCCCTGGCCCCACTATCAAATGTATCTATAAAGGTGCATTATACATGGACATTATTTCTTGTATACTAATAAAAAATATTTTGGTCAGCCCTTTTATCCCACAATATAAACAGTCAACGAATGATTACGTGGAAACTTGATCGCTACATTCCTTGTGACATCCATGTAGCACAACCACACCTAATAACGTAGTGACAGTCTTGTGGCACAACCACACATAAGGACGTAGTGGCAGCCATGTGGCACAACCACACATAAGTACGTTGTGACAGCCATGTGGCACAACCACACGTAAGTACGTTGTGACAGCCATGTGGCACAACCACACGTAAGGTCGCAGTGACAGTTGTGTGGAACAACCACACATAAAGACCTTGTGACATCCATGAAGCACAACCTCACATAAGGACGTTGTGACAGCCATGTGGCACAACTATACATAAGGACTTAGTTACAGTCATGTGGCAAAACCCACATATACAAGGAAGTCTTGACAGCCATGTGGCACAACCACACATAAGGACGTTGTGACAGCCATCTGGAACAACCAAACATAATTACGTTGTGACAGCCATGTGGCACAACCACACGTAAGTACGTTGTGACAGCCATGTGGCACAACCACACGTAAGGTCGCAGTGACAGTTGTGTGGCACAACCACACATACAGACCTTGTGACATCCATGAAGCACAACCACACATAAGGACGTTGTGACAGCCATGTGGCACAACTATACAAAAGGACTTAGTTACAGTCATGTAGCAAAACCCACATATACAAGGAAGTCTTGACAGCCATGTGGCACAACCACACATAAGGACGTTGAGACAGCCATCTGTAACAACCAAACATAAGGACGTTGTAACAGCCATGTGGCATAACCACACATAAGGACGTTGTGACGGCCATGTGGCATAACCACACGTAAGGACGTTGTGACAGTCACTACTCACAGTTACCAAATAGCCTCACTGTCAGGGGTATGAGAATCACTGTTTGTGAAAGTTATATTTTGCCTGGTCACAAGCTCATGTTGTGATGTTTGTGAACGAGATTCACGTGGGGACGTGGATCAGTCCATGCAAGGTCTGTCCAGGCCCACGGGTATAAAACTCGTGTGTGTCTCGATGAGAGGGAGACAAGGTCGCCGGGTGACAAGCGAACACAGGGATCCACGAGCCCGTGTTGGTCTGATGGACTGTAGGGCTGAGATATGTTGTAGTTAGGATACCAGGAGTTGGAGTGCATGAGAAAAGTTGTACATAGATAACAAGTGGCCATTAGAATAATAAAGATTGCTTTTGAGAAAAGGACTTGTGTCATTTACTGTACGCCAGTTGTTGGTGTGCGAGCCTTGGACCAGAAACCCTAGACAACGATACCTGACACTCACGTCACACTGATTGCTTCATTTGAAAGATGCATGTCAAAATATACAACAGAGGTCTTTGGGTTGTGATTTGTAATGTCCACTCTATGTGCACTGTAAATAAAGATTCATCTCATGTCACTTGAGTATTACAAGATAAAAATTGTCAGATAATTGAAGTGTTATTCTCTAACGAGGCGAAAGAAATAAGCCACCATCTTGTAGGATGTCTGTCAATAAACTACTTACAGTCAGTGGGACCATGCATGGTTAAACCAAAAATTCAGCTTGGATCATTTAGTAACAATTTTAGACAACAACAAAAATTCGTTATTTTAGAACCCAACGTCCGCCAGATTGTGGCCGTGGTTCTGACCCCGAAGTTGTAGCTGTCTGCTTTCACATGGAGACCAACTACTAGCCTTAGTCACCTGTACATTCCTGTACTCACCAGCTACTGGCCTTAGTCACCTGTACATTCCTGTACTCACCAGCTACTGGCCTTAGTCACCTGTACATTTCTGTAATCACCAGCTACTGACCTAAATCACCTGTACATTTCTGTACTCACCAGCTACTGACCTAAGTCACCTGTACATTATTGTACTCACCAGCTACAGGTCCAAGGCACCTGTACATTCCTGTACTCACCAGCTACTGGTCTTAGTCACCTGTACATTCCTGTACTCACCAGCTACTGGCCTTAGTCACCTGTACATTCCTGTACTCACCAGCTACTGGCCTTAGTCACCTGTACATTTCTGTAATCACCAGCTACTGACCTAAATCACCTGTACATTCCTGTACTCACCAGCTACTGACCTAAGTCACCTGTACATTATTGTACTCACCAGCTACAGGTCCAAGGCACCTGTACATTTCTGTACTCACCAGCTACTGACCTAAATCACCTGTATATTACTGTACTCACCAGCTACTGACCTAAGTCACCTGTACATTACTGTACTCACCAGCTACTGGCCCAAGGCACTTGTACATTACTGTAATCACCAGCTACTGACCTAAGTCACATGTATATTACTGTACTCACCAGCTACTGACCTAAGTCACCTGTACATTACTGTACTCACCAGCTACTGGCCCAAGGCACCTGTACATTACTGTACTCACCGGCTACTGGTCTAAGTCACATGTACATTAATGTACTCACCAGCTACTGGTCTAAGGCATCTGTAAATTTCTGTTCTCACCAGCTACTGACCAAAGTCACCTGTACATTTCTGTACTCATCAACTACTTCCAAAGTCACCAGTGCAATCATGCACTCACCAGCTAAAGTCACCAGTACATTCATGCACTCAACAACAAAGTCACCAGTATATTCATGCACTCACCAGCTAAAGTCACCAGTACATTCATGCACTCACCATCTAAAGTCACCAGTACATTCATGCACTCACCATCTAAAGTCACCAGTACATTCATGCACTCAAATTATGACAAGCGGTGCCCGTAAATCACCCCAAGGTGACGTCAGCACGCTGTTTAGAGCCGGCCATCCCGCCCCTCCACCCTCGAGAAATCCAATCTTGGGTTATCAGTGGGGCTGTGACCCAGGCGTGGGGGCCAGTTCTAGACAAGAGGGTGCACAGCAGGGTGGCAAGAATAGACAAGATGGGGCGCATCAGGGTGCCAGGGATAGACACCAGGGGGCCTGGCATGGGGCATGACAAGTGGATTAAACTCCTCGCTCTAGATATCCGACCTGGCTGATAGCAAACCCGACCCCTCCCCCCACATCCACACACACTCACATTTTACCAGCAAACACACTGCCCCCCCCTCTAAACCTACAGTTTTTGTCTTCATTGTTATCAAATTGAGTTGATGGCGCATGGCTCATTAAAGTTGGCAAATAGCGCCAAAGGCAGGTTTGTAAGTCGTACGATCAAAGGAGAAAAGAGAAGATTTCAATGAAGTTGTTTAACGCCAGAAGAAAAGAGATCATTGTAGTTTCGTTGTTTACGCGCTACAGTTAAAGTTTGATGATGTGGTCTTTGTCGGGAAGCAACTACCGACTAAACATTTTCATCTGTTCTCTGGAAACGTTTGTTTGCTGGTATTATAGTTATTTTTAGTGGGTTTTTTGTTGTTGTAATTTTCATACGTGGGGTAATGGGGTGATGACACTAACTCTTCATCTACCTGCAAAGAAGTTTCATTTGTTGTTGGTTGATGTTGTGTTTTAGGAGCATGTGTGTGTGCTTGTGTGTGTGTTTGTGTGTGTCTTGGTGGGAAAAGCCAACATCACATTTTAAAGACAATTTTATCTGTGCAAGACGTTACTACGATATTGAGATATGAAATAATACTTTATAGAACGTCAACAGGTTTATATAATGATCGCAACACCACATTACGAATGAAGCAATAATGGATAGTTCAATAGATCGATGTACTTCGTCTAGTTCAATAGTTCAATGTTCTTCAACTAATTCAATAGACCAATGTACTTCAACTATTTCAATATAACAATGTACTTCAACTAATTCAATAGACCAATGTACTTCAACTAATTCAATAGACCAATTTACGTCATCTACTTCAATAGATCAATGTACTTCAACTACTTCAATAGACCAATGTACTTCAATCAATTCAATAGATCAATGTACTTCATCTTTTTCAATAGATAAGTGTACTTCATCTATTTCAATAGATCAATGTACTTCATCTTCTTCAATAGATAAGTGTACTTTATCTATTTCAATAGATCAATGTACTTCATCTACATCAATAGATCAATGTACTTCATCTACTTCAATAGATCAATGTACTTCATCTACTTCAATAGATCAATGTACTTCATCTACTTCAATAGATCAATGTACTTCATCTACATCAATAGATCAATTTACTTCATCTACTTCAATAGATCAATGTACTTCATCTACTTCAATAGATCAATGTACTTCATCTACTTCAATAGATCAGTGTACTTCAAATAATCCACTAAATCGATGTAATTCATCTGATATTATTCTCCGTGTGTTGAAAAACTCAAGAACGCCACCACCCCACCCCCACCATTATTTCAAAAATCGAAACCTAACTTAAAACCTTTGTCTATTGTAGTCCGGGACATTAGTAAATACAACTATATTGATACCCACTCAGGCACTGGCTAAACAACGATTCTTGTTTTAAGTTTCGTTTACTCCATTAATAAGTCAGCGTTATTGGGCTCCTTTGTGACGTCATGAATTCAATAGGAATCCTGGAAACTCTCTTCATATTATTTTTTGTGTTTCTTAAATAGATAATAACCTCTCAACAGTTCGAGACCTCGTTGTTGTCTCGTGTTTTTTTGTTTCGTCCGTTTACATCACGTACAGATCAGCGATACGTGTCCATAACGGGTTTTGATACTGGGGAGAGGGGTGGGTAGGCGGTGAGGAAAAAACAGCTGAATAGCGCGCACAGACCAATGATATATTCATTGGTCTCCGAAGTCATCGGTACACAACGCTGGGAGATAAGGAGTTAACGTGGAACAATGAAAATGTGAATGGTGTGAATGGACTGGAACAAAACTTTCAAATGTGTCAAAACTCCAATAAGTCATGCATAATAGACGACTTTGTTAAACATGGCGTTTGGGATGACTTAATCTTCGTCAACTTCAGAGGACCTGAGACAATTTTTGTCATGTCTAATGTTCTCGAGACATTTTTATGTTTTTGAATTATACAGGGTTGTATGTGTACGCAAACCAACGGCAATAGGGACCAAATTTGTTGCCATTCTGTTGACAATGAAATGTTAATCAGTTGATTTCATAGTTCTGTCATTTCTGGCATCTCAAGGATCGAAATGTCAACAAAGCTTCCCCATCGGTATGAGTCAGATGTAGCCGATTGGTGCATGAAGAGACAGACATATTGTGTCTATTTCCTTTGACAGACGCTGCGCCAAACGTTTTGAGAATAGCTGCGACAATAGCCTTAAAGAAAATATGTTGCATTATACTTACTAAAAAAACTACGTCAATAGACATACATATACTAAGGTAATAGACAGACTTAGTCTGTAGACATATATACTACGTCAATAGACATACATATACTAAGGTAATAGACATACTTCGTCTATACACAAAAATACCACGTCAATAAACATACAAACACACTACGTCAATAGAAATACTACGGATTTAATTATATATATATGTATATATGCTACAACAGTAGACATACTATAACGTCAATAAACATGTAGACACACAACTCATTATATGCGTAGTTTTAATTGACATTGTGTAGACAAACTTAGAAGAAGACAATATACTCCTGTACTGTAAATAACATAGACAGACTAATTAAAGCGATGTAAAATTTATAACAACCGTTTTTATCATCAAGCATATGCCTATATTTTTGTACTAACACAAAAGCTGACAAAATGTCATATTTGCTTTGATCAATGTCCAGGGTAAAAAGGTCATCACGTCTGGGAGTCGATTGTTTCGAGGGCGATATGGTCCAGTAGTTACAGTGGCCAGGTACGGTGTGACCTTACGGTCCCATTATTCCAGTGTGAGAGTCGTCCCGGCTGATCGTCATCAACGGGGTGAGATCCCTTTACGTGGCCCTGACGTCACGCACGAGTGGTTCTTGGGTTTCAACCGTGGCTCCTCGGCAGGTGGATCGACTGTGGGACGAGGGTAAAATTTATTGGACAAGTGGGTCATCGATAGTCATCCCTGTCGTTGTCTGAGGCAAGGTGAGAGTAGCAGGTAAGGACTGCATGGCCCTTAGATTACCATTGTCTCAATGAGAGAGTTGAAGGTAAATGACCGGTCCATTTGATTACCATTGTCTCAATGAGAGTTGAAGGTAAGGGACTGGCCCATACAATGTTAGCTGGATGTCTGATCATCTCGATTAATAGTGTTTTTAATAGATAAACTCCTGCACACATCTACAAGTCACGTGACATGTCAAGTTTGTAGCCTGTTACAAGGAGGTCTGGAACATAGCGTCTATCGGACACCCGTTAGCAAGTTTAGGCAAAGTGTTGTTTTTTTAAATAAAAAATTACATAAAGCGGCATATTTGGGAGTATGAAAAATGTCCGCTTTTTTCAAACCCCTTCCCACATATACCCAATAATGTTTTACGGAAATTTTTGTTTGGTCGTTGGTTTTTATAAGGAAACATATTTTTAAAAAGACTTTTTAAATATAGTGTATTAACCACTTTGAAAACATGTTTTACAATTAAAACTTACTCTTTTATACACTTTCCCAACAGGTTGTTTAACTCTTTAAATATAGTTTTAAACATTTCTGAAACATGTTTTAATATTTAAATTTTTGTGTCACTGTGTGAACATATGGTGCCCCACATACAATTTGACCCAATCATCTTGTCATCACTACATCTTTATATTTGTATCCATTATTTATATCACTATCTTCTATTTACGGTCGTCATTTATTGCTGGCTGTAAATCTGTTGTATCTTATTGAGGTTATTGTTAAACAGCTGCGCCGAATTCTCCACTTATATCTGCTGTTCTGTTTCTTCAGTTGTCCCTATTCTGCGATCACATTTAATTTGTCTCTCTGACATGACTTTAAAAAAAAAAAATCCCCGAGAACTTTATGATCTCCCTAAACCACTGAGAAAAGATCCCATTGAAAAGCCATGTCATCTATTAGTTGATTCAACTGAAACTTCGACTATCCACATATTTATCCGCAGGACTAGACACAAACCATACATAAACGTAGGACGCCATAATCTTCTGTATAGCAGGCGCGTCTGTAACAGATAAGATAAGATAAGATAAGATACATAGTAATCTCGAATCTTGCATTTAACATATGTCTCCGTCGAGATAAAAAATCAACGAACTCCATTTAAAGTTGATAACTGATAAAATAGTTAAAGAGCCCTAACTTATATGACATCCGATATCGTATATTTGTCGTCCTTTACGGACTGATTCTCGAACTATCAATTGCTAGTTAATTGAAGTTGCTGATGATGCTTTAAATTATTAGTCTTTCTAAAATGAAATTGTAACATTACTCTCATAAATAGGTGGTGTAAAACATGTTGGGACATAGATATTAACATTGCATATTTCAGGGGTATCACAAAACGTGCATGTGAGGGTGGAGGGGGTATCGCTCAATGTTATCCCATGATTTGTTAAATAACTTGAGTATAGAGATGGGAAAATCTGGACGTTGTTGGAGGGACTGTGTGCTCCCTAGTTAGTCACATGACCTAAGTCTTGGACCTGTTGGTCGGACTATGTGTTGCCTAGCTAGTCACGTGACCTAAGTCTTGGACCTGATGGTCGGACTATGTGTTCTCTAGTTAGTCACGTGACCTAAGTCTTAGACCTGTTGGTCGGACTGTGTGTTCACTAGTTAGCCACGTGACCTAAGTCTTGGACCTGTTGGTCGGACTATGTGTTCTCTAGTTAGTCACGTGACCTAAGTCTTGGACCTGTTGGTCGGACTATGTGTTGCCTAGTTAGTCACGTGACCTACCAGTTGGTCGGTTTATGTTTTCTCTAGTTAGTCACGTGACCTAAGTCTTGGACCTGTTGGTCGGACTGTGTGTTCACAAGTTAGTCACGTGACCTAAGTCTTAGATCTGTTGGTCGGACTATGTGTTCTCTAGTTAGTCACGTGACCTAAGTCTTGGACCTGTTGGTCGGACTATGTGTTGCCTAGTTAGTCACGTGACCTACCAGTTGGTCGGTTTATGTTTTCTCTAGTTAGTCACGTGACATAAGTCTTAGACCTGTTGGTCGGACTGTGTGTTGCCTAGCTAGTCACGTGACCTAAGTCTTGGACCTGTTGGTCGGACTATGTGTTGCCTAGCTAGTCATGTGACCTAAGTCTTGGACCTGTTGGTCGGACTATGTGTTGCCTAGCTAGTCACGTGACCTACCAGTTGGTCGGTTTATGTTTTCTCTAGTTAGTCACGTGACATAAGTCTTAGACCTGTTGGTCGGACTATGTGTTGCCTAGTTAGTCACGTGACCTAAGTCTTGGACCTGTTGGTCGGACTATGTGTTGCCTAGCTAGTCACGTGACCTACCAGTTGGTCGGTTTATGTTTTCTCTAGTTAGTCACGTGACATAAGTCTTAGATCTGTTGGTCGGACTGTGTGTTCACTAGTTAGTCACGTGACCTAAGTCTTAGATCTGTTGGTCGGACTATGTGTTGCCTAGTTAGTCACGTGACCTAAGTCTTAGACCTGTTGGTCGGACTGTGTGTTCACTAGTTAGCCACGTGACCTAAGTCTTAAACCTGTGTGACCACTCTTCCCTAAGGCTCATCAGATATGCTAATGGCATGTTCAGACATAAAGTTTTCATTCACGTTTGTACTGAGCAATATCTTCAATATTTCGTGGAGATAGAAAAATAATCTGATATATCTCCCCTCCCCAAGCCAAAAAACAACAACCGCTCCCACATTTTTTAATAAGAAAAGTTATTTATTTTTTAAAGCTATTTCTGTATCCGTATTTAAAAAAAAAGCCCTTGTGTAAATAAATAACTCCGCTAATATTTATCTAGTATTTATCTAGTAAACACATTAGAGAGGGGAAACAACCAATCCATTTAAAAGCCCCTGTTTCGGTGCGACAGTCGAGAGTTTACATTACGCACGTATGAGCCCCAAGAAGCCGTTATTTGCCAACGTTGTGAGATGTTGGGGAGCTAGGAGTTCTCAGGTCGATGTTTACAGTGATAATTACCCTGACACCCATGATATCCCGACATGCATTAATAACCTTCCCAAACTGCCCGGCCCCGGATCTACAACATACAACCACGACATGCGATCGTTCCTTGCCGATCTGGCGCTCCGGCCCTCGGAAATCTGGCAGCTCTGTCCACCGGTTCCCATGGAACTGACCCGTCCAGCACCGAACGTGCGAGTGCTGGATGTACACAATGTCCAGTTGGCAGCGTCGTTCGTCAGCCACCACTTGGCAGTTGTTAACTCGTCACAGCGCCAGCTACAGGGAAAGACATCTCCAAACAATGGCATTCTTTGACGAACCTCCTTGACGGTTGGGGGGTGGNATGGGGTGCCGGTGAGGGGTGGGTGGGGTAGGGTGTGGATTACCGACTGGTTGTTTTCGACCACGTGTGTTATCGCTCCTGCTCACGAACGAACTCAAGTGACGCTGGAAATATTTAGACTAGCCGGGGTGTCAAATAAGATTTGGGTAGCAATAGAGTCGGAATAACACTTAAGGTAGCCATATTGTCGGAATAACACTTAAGTTAGCCATAGAGTTGGAATAACACTTAAGGTAGCCATAGTGTCGGTATAACACTTAAGGTAGCAATAGTGTCGGTATAATACTTAAGGTTGCCATAGTTTCGGTATAACACGTAAGGTAGCCATAGTGTCGGTATAATACTTAGGTAGCCATAGTGTTTGAATAATGCTTAATAGGTAGTCAATGTAATACTTAAAATAGCCACAGGTATGAGGAATACTTAAGGTAGACAAAGTGTTGGAATAATACGGTACAATACTTAAGATAGCTATGGTCTTTGATAATTCTTTAGAGGTAGTCATTGTGTTGGAATAATACTTGAGGTATAATGGAATAGTAATTAAGATAGTCATGTTAAAATGTTGGAATGGTGCTAATGGAAGCCAAAGTGTTGTGATAATACTTATGGTAGCGAAAATGTTGTAATAATACTTATGGTAGCCAAAGTGTTGTAATAATACTTATGGTAGCGAATATTTTGTAACAAAACTTTATGGCAACCAAAGTGTTCTAATAATACTTATCGTAGCAAAAATGTTGTAATGATACTTATTGTGGCCATAATATTGTGGCCGTTTTGTCGATGTAATATTCTGAGGTAAATGTAGTGTAACAAATAGACTGGGTAGATGTAGTGTAGCCAATAGCCTGGGTAGATGTGGTGTAACCAATAGACTTGGTAGATGTATTGTAACCAATAGACTGTGTAGATATAGTGTAACAAATAAACTGGGTAGATGTAGTGTAACAAATAGACTGGGTAGATGTAATGTAACAAATACACTGGGTATTTGCCCGTTATCCCAATATTATAAAACTGTATGTTGTCAGTTGTCATTACCCCAAAGGAGCAGATTTATTGTGGATTATATAGGCTCCAAAAGAGTGTGCAATTTACCCCCAAGAGTTCCCTTGTTACCCCAAACGGGGTAGTTTTCCCCTGTTCGTCAACCCCTGCACTAAATGATGTCAGAATGACCTAATATGTCCGGATGGAACAAATTTGAAGCAAGGCTTGGAGACAGAAATATATGGCAACGGTAACTTGAAATCTAGAACTCCTGGCAAACAGCGATTAGGACAGTGGAAAAACATACCCTCCACTCCCATGGCCCCCCCCCCTACACCATGCACGGCTTTCAAAAGTCAAGTTGTCGTATACCTCCAGGCTCATGCACGGCTTTCAACAGCCGAGAAGTTGTATACCTCCAGACTCGTGCACGGCTTTCAACAGCCGAGAAGTTGTATACCTAAAGGCTCGTGCACGGCTTTCAACAGCCGAGATGTTGTATATCTCAAGGCTCGTGCACGGCTTTCAACAGCCGACTTTTTGTATACCTCCAGACTCATGCACGGCTTTCAAAAGCCGACTTGTTGTATACCTCAAGACTCGTGCACGCCTTTCAACAGCCGAGATGTTGTATACCTCAAGGCTCGTGCACGGCTTTCAACAGCCGACTTGTTGTATACCTCCAGGCTCGTGCACGGCTTTCAACAGCCGACTTGTTGTATACCTCCAGGCTCATGCACGGCTTTCAACAGTCGTGATGTTGTATACCTAAAGGCTCGTGCACGGCTTTCAACAGTCGTGATGTTGTATACCTCCAGACTCATGCACGGCTTTCAACAGTCGAGATGTTGTATACCTCCAGGCTGGTGCTTTATTTCCATGTTTGTTCACAATAATGGCAGGCATTAGAATTGAGATGAGAGATACTTTATTCTTAGTGGAGGCTGGAGTTTTTGAGTGACGGGGATTTCAGAAGTATGTGCGGGGAGAAGGGAGGGGGCGGGGGCATATTTCTAAATGTTGGAGTGAGATTAAATTTTAAAAAATGAAGGTTACCAACAAAAAAAAAAAAAAGTGTCAGACAAGGGGAACCATTCATCGTCACCTCATTGCTGGGTTGTTTGTTGGAAATTTGTTCTAGAAATAGCCAAGCGCTCCTTTTTCCTTTCTTGGATCCCCCCACCCACCCACACAGAGTAGATTACAAATTAGCTTAAAAAATATAAACATATCTTTTCTGATGGGTGAGATTAAACATTTCCTTCAAGAACGCACGTGGAATGCTGCAACGCAACATGAGGATCGGTTGTTTAAGATACGCTGGGTGCGGAGGAGAATATGCAACAATGACCAATCCAAACAGCAATAACACACCACTTCATTGGTTGCGTTCTACTCCGGTACATCACTTCTTGTTCACCCCTTCCCCTCATATAGCTCTTCTGTATTCACCGACAAAAAGATTCGGGTCTTTTCTCCTCCGCCCCCCTCCCACTGTAACGTCTCTGGTCCTTGTACTGTTTTTACGACAGCCAACTTTTTATGATGATCCAAACCTTCTAGCCCCGGCAAGTGGGGGACGCCCATGTAATCCCATACCATGAGCGCCAGGGCCCCACCGTCCCCGAGCCGCAGTGCCCCCCTACTCCTATTGTACTTAGGGCTCCTCACCATATCATAACTTGCCTATGTTACGGTCCGTCTCGTGTAGCCCAGCTCCCCAATGGTGGTATCGCATGTCGGCCTCATCAAAAGAATGGCGGCCCGACCAAAGCGGGGACTACAATGCGGCCGTCTTCATGTACGACTGAAAGGCGTTTAAATACCCTCCTGTATACCCGCACACCCTCTCTGATTATCTGCTCTTTAAAAAATAAAATTTATTTAAAAAAATATTTAAAAAACCGCAGTGGCTTCCCCTTTCCGCTCTATAGTTTTCGTGGAGGCTGAGATATTGCCTGGAGATTTCAGGGACAGTGAATCTCCAACATATGGCCGGCCGTATCAAGGACATCTATCTACGCGGTCACAATCGGGTGATGTGGCTTTTTTCAATATTTTTTTTAAAGGGCCGTTTTTTTAAATAAAAATGTAATTTGCCCTTATTTCATTAAAAATATTTTTAATATCATATTGTACTCGTGTGTTATATTATCCTAAAATTTGTCAAAGTGTTGTTTTATTATTGCCAGTAGTCATTAATCATATGCTCCATAATTCACTTCCGTTTCCACCATAATTCACTTCTGTTACCAAAGCTTGATTATTCCGCCAGTTTGTATTATTGCTGAGTTGACTAGTATGGAGCGTTATTGGAAAGATGCACATCTTAAAAAGTGTTATTTTTTGTTTTTGTAAACAATTGTTGGTGGCTATGTGCGCATGTATAACTCCGACAATTGTTGGTGGCTATGTGCGCATGTATAACTCCGACAATTGTTGGTGGCTATATGCGCATGTATAACTCAGACAATTGTTGGTGGCTATGTGCGCATGTATAACTCCGACAATTGTTGGTGGCTATGTGCGCATGTATAACTCCGACAATTGTTGGTGGCTATATGCGCATGTATAACTCCGACAATTGTTGGTGGCTATGTGCGCATGTATAACTCCGACAATTGTTGTGCACTTCCACGTCAGTGTTAGGTTGTACACCACCACGTCAGTGTAAGGTTGTACACCACCACGTCAGTGTAAGGTTGTACACCACCACGTCAGTGTAAGGTTGTACACCACCACGTCAGTGTAAGGTTGTGCACCACCACGTCATTGTAAGGTTGTACACCACCACGTCAGTATTAGGTTGTGCACCACCACGTCATTGTCTCATTGTGCACCATCAGATCAGTGTCACGCTGTGCACAAGCACGTCAGTGTCACGTTGTGTAGCATCAGGTCATTGTAACGTTGTGCACCATCAGGTCAGTATGTGCACTACCACGTCATTGTCACGTTGTGCACCATAATGTCATTGTCACGCTGTGCACCACCACGTCATTGTCACGTTGTGCACCACCACGTCATTGTCACGTTGTGTACCACCACGTCATTGTCAGGCTGTGTACCAGCACGTCAGTGTCACGTTGTGTAGCATCAGGTCAATGGAAGGTTATTCACCACCACGTCAGTGTAAGGTTGTGCACCACCACGTCAGTGTAAGGTTGTACACCACCACGTCAGTGTAAGGTTGTACACCACCACGTCAGTGTAAGGTTGTACACCACCACGTCAGTGTAAGGTTGTGCACCACCACGCTAGTGTAAGGTTGTCATAAACTTCTGTCCGTTCAGTTCAGTAACATCATAGAATATACATCGAATAACGAATTTAATTTTTTTTTTTTTTGGTAAGAATTTTCACACATAATTTAGAATTGTCCCTTCATTTCTATAGTTAAAAATTTCTCTGGTTTTTCTTTTCATTAAAATAAAAAGTTCCACTTTCTTTTACCTGATTAATGGCAATGAATCTATCGCCCCTAAGAAAATGCGCCTGGGGTATTTTCTCCCTTCATCTGTTCGCCGCGGGTTTTAATTTATAGTAAGGAACTATGGCGGAATGAGGGGGGTGGGTAGGCTTAACGGGTTATAGCCTTGGGCCACTGTTAATTTAGGGATCCCCAAATTTAGTATTTTTTATAATAAAGTTGGACAAATGTTTGTATGTATCCTTGAAAATATCATAAATTAAATAAATTTATAAAATCTTGTCTATAAATCCGATCGCTATTGAGACACGATAGTCTTAACAATAGAAAAACTTGATTTGAAAGACTCAATAAGAAAAATATAAAAGAATATTGTTTATATTTTTTAAATGTACAAAGTCCGTCAAGCTCTTGTGGTCGTGTGAATCTTGCGGTGCAAACAATGTCGGGATCGATTGCCAGTGGTGAAATTATTATTTTTATTTGTCTTTTTTTTACACTCAATTTTAGTATACCGGTAAACACTTCAAACAGTTATTTCATTGTGTTCGTTTTTTTTTTCATGATAATACTTTTGGCTTGGAAGAACGTTTTGTAGTTCACTCAAAACACGACCAATGAACCAATGGACCATTTAGTTAAAGTCTTATATTAGCTGCTAGCAATCATTTTATTTAATCCGCTCCTAGTTAGGATTATTTCAAAACAGTAATCATTTATCTCTTTTTAAGTGCAATATTTTTCTTTATGAAAATTTTCAATAAAAATGTTAACCTGTTATTATTCTCTAATTTTTATTATTTTCCACGCCCGCTTTTTTAAAGTCCCGACACATCTAAAGAGAGTTTTATCGTTATTTTAAAACTAATGACTAAACATCTGCACGAGTTGTCACGTGAGAGCTTTTAACCAATCAGCTGTATCGTACCTTAGATAGCTCGATAGCTCCGGCTAATCAACACGGGGATTTTATAACCATTGGCCGCCCGGCGTGAGTCTATCACGTTACGGCCTGGAATGGTCTCCCCTTGTCGTGGTAGGCGCGCAGTTTAATATATCCAGATGACAAATTAAGGCACCCCCTGGTGAGCTGGGGCTGGAATTGTGTTCAAGTTATTGGTCCTGTCGGGATGTTACACCACCACGACTGCCGAATGTGATTAATTTTATGTCAGCAGACGATACCCCCACGATATACAAATATTACAGAGCTTTACGTCCCTGTGATAAGTACTTTAAAAAGAAAAATGAGAATCACTCGGACTCGCAACAAATTCAGAACGGAAGTGGAAATATGGAGGAAATATATGGAAATTTGTCTAAGGTTTAAAGCTGAAGTTCATACTCTGCGTGTTTTGATTATATTCCAAAATATTTTTTTTCCAATTTTTATATAATGTTAAAATTTTCAGCAAACTTTAACTATATTTAATGATTTATTTTAAAATATATTTATTTATTGATGTAAAATAATTTACGACCTCGTCTTATGTGTTAACTAAAGAAGCGTCTATCGTAAATACTATTTTCTGTCAACAGAATCACAACTCAATCAAAATAAGTATGGAAACTTTCCAGGAATTTGGATAAGCAAGAGGATTGAAAATAAACATCAAGAAGTCGGAAATTATGGGAATAGGAAAACTCACGAATAAGGACGACTATCCCCTTAACTTGAAAGTAAAGAAAGAACTATTATTATACGGATTAACCTTCACATACAACCCATGGGAAACACATAAAGGAACATGGGATTCATTGGTAAAATTCGTTAACAAAATCATCACACGATATATATACGCATCCAAAACAATTTTCGGGAGAAGTACACTAGTAAATACTTCAATAATTACAAAAAGGTAATTTACGTAGGGAACATTTTTAACATTCCTCCTCAAACTCTAAACACAATTAATCAAATGATAAGGAGTTTTATTTTTAAGAACAGTAAATTTTAATGGAACATAAAGAAATCAACTTTAATGCAGACTAAAATAGAAGGAGGAATAAATCTACCAGATATAGATACAAAAAATAGAAGCTATAAGGATAAACTTTTTTAGGACAGGCCATTAAAGATCATAAAGAATACTTCCTAACACATTACTTCATAGGGGTCAGACTGACACGCCTGACTCCTATCAAAAATAACACACCACATTAACTGGGTACGAGACTCCCCTATTTTTACCAGGTGTGTTTACGCGCTATAAGAAATGATGAGAACTTATTCAATTAAACAAAGATATTTACAACTACCTGAGAGCACTAAAGAAAACCCCTCATCTTGAGCGAATCAAGTGGATGCGACAATTCAATACAACCGAAATATAGGCCACCTTCAAAAACTTACACATTAAAGAAATAGAATCGAGGGCTAGAGAAATAACTTTTCGCCTAAGTTATAATATGACGCCAACTTCAGAAAGTCTCGAACAACAGAAACTCCAGAGACCAAGATGCCGTCTCTGTAAATAATCAATAACAGATTGTTTATGGAATACAAAGCAATACAACAAACTAAAACTACACTAACACTACTATTAAAAGCGGGAACGATTTACCCAGTGAATATAGATAAAACTATTGCCTTGAACACAATCCCTAGATCCCACTATAGGATCCAAGATGTCATCAGCTTACGTCTGATGGCAGAATACAGACAGCACATTTGGCAGTGCAGAAGAAATCTAATATTTAACAAACACATGTTTAATAGAGATTCTATTTAGAGCTAAAATTCAAAATTTAATAGATCAAATATTAAACTACATATAAACTAAATTAAATAACAATAAAATGATTTGGCTGTAGTTTAAACAACCGCTGTAAATACTGGTAAATATATTTTATATATGCATACAGTGTCTACATTAAGAAATTCGCTCTTTTCTTTCAGAGAGGAAACTGCAGAATCGAAGGAAGCAGGCACGGATAAGTCCACTGGAGGAACAGCCACCACCCATGTTTATTTTTTTTATTTTTTTTTTTTACATTTTGTTTCACACCATGCATGTCACTTATCTTATCTTATCTTATCTTATCTTATCTTATATTATCTTATATTATCTTATCTGTTACAGACGCTCCTTCTATACAGAATATTATTGCATCCTCCGCTTATCAATAGTTTATTTTTAGTCCTGCATTCTTATTCGAGTCTTGAATGTTGATAAAGTGTTGGTTTTTCTGGTTTCTTCAGGCAACCCATGCCAAGCCCGAGTTCCTGACGGGAAGAACGAACATTTATTTGTGTTTGTTCTTGCAAACGGAATAAGAAAGATGTTTTTTTTTCTGTTATGTCTATCTGAGGTCTGAGGGTTGTGTTAAGTTATCTTTGTGTTGTATTTGTAAATTAGAATTAATTGCTTTATGTGTAATTACTACTAAATTCTTGCTTCGGCTATTCTCTAGTGTTTCAAGCATATTCTAGTATAGGTCTCAATAAGGCGAGGTAGCATTTTAGTTTTATATCTTTATTACATTTCATAAAAGTTTCTTTCTATAAATCCTAAGGGTTCGTTTGATTTTTAAAAAAACTTCATTGACATGGGGATTCCAAGATAGTTTCTCATTTATTATTATTATGAATCCTAAGTATTTTGCATCTTTAGTTTGGGATAGCTCTTTTAATTTCTTTTCTATGAATGAAATATTTTGAATGTATTTGTTTCTTTTTCTTTTTACTCTTGACAGTGAATACTTTCCCTTTCATAATCATATTTCCCTCCACTGGGCATGTCACTCACATCGCCATGCTTTTCTAAGTTCGTTACCATTTAAAATGTACTAGTTTGTTGTCTTTACACTGTTTCATTGTATCATCAAAAATTGAAGAAAAAAAAATGCAAATGTAAAAAAAAATCTTTAAAAATAAACTCAACACACGGTCCCCTGCTCGTTAGTGGTCAATGAAAACTGTGAACGCTACTTCCCTGGCCCTCATAGGCCTTCATGGTCTGAAAGGGGGTTATTATTATTATGTACGAAAAAGGGACGGCAGCGGAGATCGAATTTTCAGGTTTCCGCTTCAAACCCCCCTCCCTCCTTCTTTTATATTTAAAAAACAACAACTTTTATTTCGACAAAAATACAAACAAAAAAAAAAAA
>MUZC01000625.1:859661-879051 GCA_002072015.1 Radix auricularia | reverse complement strand
GTGTTGTGAGGTTTGTATGATACATGTGGTGTTGTGAGGCTTGTATGATACATGTAGTGTTGTGGGGTTTGTATGATACAAGTAGTTTTGTGAGGTTTGTATGATACATGTAGTGTTGTGAGGTTTGTATGATACATGTAGTGTTGTGAGGTTTGTATGATACAAGTAGTTTTGTGAGGTTTGTATGATACATGTAGTGTTGTGAGGTTTGTATGATACAAGTAGTTTTGTGAGGTTTGTATGATACATTTAGTGTTGTGGGGTTTGTATGTTACAAGTAGTTTTGTGAGGTTTGTATGATACATGTAGTGTTGTAAGGTTTGTATGATACATGTAGTTTTGTAAGGTTTGTATGATACATGTGGTGTTGTGAGGTTTGTATGATACATGTGGTGTTGTGAGGTTTGTATGATACATGTGGTGTTGTGGGGTTTGTATGATACATGTGGTGTTGTGAGGTTTGTATGATACATGTGGTGTTGTGAGGTTTGTATGATACATGTAGTGTTGTAAGGTTTGTATGATACAAGTAGTTTTGTGAGGTTTGTATGGTTTCCGATAATGAACATCTTTAGAGTTTTTGAAAATGTTACCTGTTTCCATACATGCAGACATAGTCAGTTAAAGTCTGAGATACAAGTGCAAGAAGAGTAAAAGTGGGAGTTTAAAGATACACAAAGTTGGGTTTTCTGTAATGTAGATTGTAGATGCTAAATAACATAGACGGTCTGTAGCTATCATTAGAGAGAGGGCCTGTAGCTAGCATTAGAGAGAGGGTCTGTAGCTAACATTAGAGAGAGGGTCTGTAGCTAACATTAGAGAGAGGGTCTTTAGCTAGCATTAGAGAGAGGGTCTGTAGCTAACATTAGAGAGAGGGTCTGTAGCTAACATTAGAGAGAGGGCCCGTAGCTAGCATTAGAGAGAGGGTCTGTAGCTAACATTAGAGAGAGGGTCTGTAGCTAACATTAGAGAGAGGGTCTGTAGCTAGCATTAGAGAGAGGGTCTGTAGCTAACTTTAGAGAGAGGGTCTGTAGCTAACATTAGAGAGAGGGCCTGTAGCTAACATTAGAGAGAGGGCCTGTAGCTAACTTTAGTGAGAGGGTCTGTAGCTAACTTTAGAGAGAGGATCTGTAGCTAACATTAGAGAGAAGATCTGTAGCTTTAATATCATTAGAGAGAGGGTCTGTAGCTAACATTAGAAGAGAGAGGATCTGTATCTATTAATATCATTAGAGAGAGGGTCTGTAGCTAACTTTAGAGAGAGGATATGTAGCTAACTTTAGAGAGAGGGTCTGTAGATAACATTAGAGAGAAGATATGTAGCTATAATATCATTAGAGAGAAGATCTGTAGCTATAATATCATAAGAGAGGGTGTCTGTAGCTAACATTAGAGAGAGGATATTTAGCTAACATCAAAGTAAAATCCAGACAGCTTTATTTATGATTTTAATGTGTTTTTTCGACACATAAATTAAATAATATAATTTTGTTAGTGGACCTCAAAATTTAAAAAAAAAATGTAATTACAATTTTTTAAAAAGTACTTATTGAAATAAAAAAATTGATTAGTTCCATCAATATAATAAATTTATTATATATATGAAAAAAAAGAAAGAAATAACCATATTAGAAATGCGTACAGTTATTCCATGTATAATGGGTGTTGCAGTCGTAATGTTTTATCTTTAATATGCCAGCAAATAATAAATGTGTGTCAGATACTTGCCATGGTTAGAATTTCTAGCGATCCCGAAAGGAAACGATATCATTGAATTCTTTAACTGCTGAGTATAATATAGACCTATCAATACAAAATACCAAGGGACATCATTATATTGACTCTATTCTTATGTTACCAACCTATATCCTATTGTATGACTGTAGTCAGCATCTCAACATTTTCGTAGCGGTTACTGCCCCTGGCTAGTGTCGTAAAACTGGAGTTATTTTATCGCCCTTCAATCTCAGTATGGGGAGGGGCTCTAAGGGCTGGGATTTTTTTTTTAGGTCTAAGTAAAAGTAAGGGAGGCAACAAAACATGTTGTTGTTGTTGAGCCTTCTCGTCAATGATGGACATCCACCGATCACAGTCGGCATCTGCGCTTCCTCCAAGGGCATAGGCCACCTACGAGAGACCTGCAGGCATCTCTATCCTGGGCTAGTTTCTCCAGGATATTCCATTCAAGGCCTATTCTCTTGATGTCTGCCTCCAATTCTCTAAATTGCCTTTTTATATTAGGAGCAGGTTTTCTTAGTGTATGACCGATCCACCTCCACCGCTTTTGAAGAATCACTTCCTCAATGGGCTTCTGTTTTGTCCGGTGCTACAGTTCCTGGTTGCTGATTTTATCCGGCCAGTGAATTCTGAGAATCCTTAGACAATTGTGAATGAAGGACTGGATTCTGGTCAGGTTTACGGCCGTTGTTCTCCATGTCTCGGCTCCAAATAGCAGCAAACAACAAAACATTGGTTCAGTTTTTTTTAGATTTATGTCTTTGTATGTGTCTTTGTGTTTGAGTGTTTGTATGTGTTCAGCCTGATAAACAGTCTTATGAACAATTTCATGAAAGCCTCATAAACAATATCAGCCCGATGAAGAGTCTCAGCCTTATGGAGATATTGATGTTGGAGATATTGATGTTGGAGATATTGATGTTGGAGATATTGATGTTGGAGATATTGATAATGGAGAAATTGAAGTTGGAGATATTGATGTGGGAGATATTGATGTTGGAGATATTGATAATGGAGATATTGATGTTGGAGATATTGATGTGGGAGATATTGATGTTGGAGATATTAATGTTGGAGATAGTGATGTTTGAGATATTGATGTTGGAGATATTGATGTTTGAGATAGTGATGTTTGAGATATTGATGTGAGAGATATTGATGTTTGAGATATTGATGTTTGAGATATTGATGTTGGAGATAATGATTTTGGAGATATTAATGTTGGAGATATTGATGTAGGAGATATTGATGTTGGAGATTTTGATGTTGGGGATATTATTATATGAGACCTCTACATCAGTAGTATTCTCCATTCTCATCCAATTCTTTTATAATAAAATAGAGATGTAACGGATTCAAATTTTGGCCGGATGTATGAAGTGAAATCTTAAAGTGTTAATGTAATTTTTACATAGTACATACATGCCATTGTTTTTACATTACAACCATAAGTTTGACATATTACAGAAATGTGATTGTTGTTACATTACAACCATAACTTTTACATGTGATTGTTGTTAACATTACAACCATAAGTCTTACAAATTACATAAATGTCATTGATGGTACATAACAACCATTAGTCGTAAAAATTACATACATGTCATTGATGGTACATTACTACAGGGGTCTCCAAACTTTTCTGCCGGAGGGCCGCATTAACTCATGTCAAACAGCAGCTTGGGGGTCGACTACAAACAGTTTTGTGGTGAACTGTACGTAAAAATGGTATCTCTTTTTAGTTTAAAAGGTCTCAAGGGGCCGGATGAGATTGCCTTGCGGACCGCATCTGGCCCGTTGGCCGTAGTTTGGAGACCCCTGCATTACCAGCATAAGTCTTGCATATTACATACATGTCGATTATGGCCAGATTTAAACTTGATGAGACCCTACGCTATTAGGGTTATAGGTCTCCTTATAAGTCCAGATATTCTGTCAGTGCCAAATAGGATTTTCGGATGCCTGGGGGTGGGGGTGGTTAAACTGTAATGTAATTAAGTTAGATCGGGGTCGGCCAGACCTGTTGTAATTGAGAGATATTTTACATTTTAACAAAAAAATGTTGAGAGCCGCATGGAAACAATTATGGGTCATTAAACCTGCGCAGGGCTTGGGAATCTTCCTGTTATCCTTGCTACATGTCTTTCACAAATTATACGCGAGCCGCAATGTGAACACAGAAGAGCAGCAGGCTGTTCCTGAGCCGCAATATGAACACAGAAGAGCAGCAGGCTGTTCCTGAGCCGCAATTTGAAAACAGAAGAGCAGCAAGCTGTTCCTGAGCTGCAGTTGGACCACCGATGCTAACGATAGTGTATTAATCTTGAACTGAAAAAGAATTTTTTTATTCATAATAAATTTTATGGGCAAAAAGGGACAAAAGTTCTTTTAAATTGATTAACTAATCAAGGGGTCTCAAAACGTTTCTGTCGAAGGGCCGCATTAACTGTCAACCAGTAGTTTTGGAGCCGACTACAATTACCAAACCACAAAGTTTTGTGATAAACTACAGGTACAATGGTTCTTTTTTTTCTTCTTCTTTTTTCTAATATATTATTTTAATTAAAAGGTCTTTAGGTGCTGGATGAGAGGGCCTAGCGGGCCGCATCCGCCCCACGGCCCGTAGTTTGGAGACCCGTGATCTAATCTCTTTAATTATGTTTAATGTATTTAGGAATTATATTAAACTAAAAAGTTTCTTTCTGGGCTTTGAAAGAGCAAAGTCGTTGATGACGTAATCAAAGGATACACTGCTTAGTTTGTCACAGAAGACTGAGGGAACATACATGTAATTTATCTTTAGGCATTCTTGTTCTAAATTCACTCAATTTCTACGGGGCCCCCTAAGAAAGTGGGGACCCTAAGCTTATAGCGTGTGTAGTTTAGAGGTAATTCCAGCATTGACGTCGATGTTTCCAAATACAATAGCAATTATTTGGGTACAAAAATATGTGGGCACGTGACCGTGGAGAGTAATTCCTATTTCTAGTTCAAATGAAGACTTGAAGTCTCTCAACTACTGATTTAATGGCTGGGCTGGGCGACGGATTCGGTATACCTGTGTTTAAGTACACGTCATAGTGCCGACATGCCTGGGGCCTAATGATAGATATTTGGGGCATGAGCGGAAAGATATTTGAAAGTGATATGTAAATATCTTGGGTAGCCAGCTTTGTTGTTATGCAAATGTTCGTACAGAGGGCGTGATGAGGGGCTCTGACAAGGCCTTTCACCCTGCTTCTGTCATGCGGGGTAACTCCGTATGCCAGACACGTTGTTACTAATCTTAGGTAACTTGTTTTTATAATAGGCGAATTGTTATGAATAAAATACATTATGAATATGCTAGATAAATTATTAAGTGTGCATGGATTCTAGTAATGTATATGCTAGGCACCTGGTTATCTGTTATGAATGTTAGGTAATAAGTAATATATCATAGGCAACTATTTATGTATGCAAGGAAATTTTTATGTATGCTACACAACTAGCAAATCATACTTCAGCTAATCATACTTCAGCAAATCATACTTCAGCAATTCATACTTACTTCAGTAAATCATACTTCAGCATATCATACTTCATCAAATTATACTTCAGCAAATCATACTTCAGCAAATTATACTTCAGCAAATCATACTTCAGCAAATCATATATTAACAAACCATACTTCAGCAAATCATACTTCAGCAAATCATACATTAACAATCACACTTTAGCAATCATACTTTAACAAATCGTACTTCAGCAAATCATACTTTAGTAAATCATACTTCAGAAAATCATACTTCAGCAAATCATACCTTAACGAATCATACTTCAGCAAATCATATATTAACAAATCAAACTGTAATAAATTATACATCAAGCAATCAACAAAGTTTAAGTCATTTTTCAACAGTTTTCCCCCTTTAAAATTATTAAATAAACAGGTTCTCAGATTGAAATGCTAGTTTAAAAAAAAAAGACTTTAGCACTAGAATCTACTTGATTTTAATTTTCTGCAAATACAGCAGCAATATTTTTGCTGATTTGTGAGTAAACAGGATTTTTTTTTTTTAATTAAAATTTTAAACAATGTTCTAATTATGCTCAAGCTGTATACATAACGGGGGGTGGGGGTGGGGCGCAGACAGTAGGCAGTAGACATACAACACAATTTATGTTCTCTAAGGTTCGTTGGTCCGTGTACAAAGTAAAGAAATTGGAGTGTGAAGTTGCACATCATCCATTTCTTGTGCAATATTTTACAAAATTTGCTTCGCGGTAACTTTAAACTGCTGTGTGGCGTCGGTCAGATATCTGCGCGGCAGTGCAACCACGCAGCTTAAAGGGAAAATTGCACATTCTTTATTTGGCATTAGTCGCATTGAGAGATGTGCCCACAACAATGTTTACCAGCCGTATTGTTACTTTATCAGCTACCTTATCCCCCCCCCCCCACAACCATGCCACGTATCTCCCAGACTGTTGGTTAATTAGTTCCACCAGTTCTGCCAGACGAAAATTGTTTGAAATTTCCACCAATGTAATGAGTACGTTGGCCTGCAGGTCACATGACTGACCAGTGGTCAGCTGAGCAATGCACCTGTCTCAGTCTCGGGTATGCACCTGTCCTACTGCAGGATGGATCCGTTAATCACTATACATACTAGAACATTCCAGTGCCACGCCAGAGAGGACTCTAAACATATCAACATCGCCTTAAGTTGTTACATTGTAGACCAGGACGAGCATCGCACGTGACGTACTCTCATGGCAGACATCATTCTGGGTAACGTTTGTCTAATTTTTTATGTGAAATTTCGTTGCGTTACTATGTTGAAATAACAAGCAGCCGTAGTGTTTTGTATGTGAGAATAGGAAAGAGGCGGTGATACTAGCAAGAGAGCGTACATTGTGGAATGCTTTGACAAAAAAAATAAATTAAAAAAAATAAAAATAATAAATAAAATTTAAAAAATGGTGCTGTCAAGTTTCAAATATCATGGGGTACGGTAAACATGGGCATTTGATCTTTGTTTTATCAATTCTATTTTTAGAGCAAACACTGCCATGCGCGGCATCAGGTTTAAGTTTTTTTTTTTATTGATAGTTCTCTACTGGTCGTCTTTTTGTTTTCGGAATCTATTTATAGATTGTACTGGCGATTAGGTTTTTAATATGAGACAGGTGAAGTGTATCTCCACCTTTAACGTGTCATAACACACATGAGCTTTCTTCAAATTCTGAATTATTTCTGTTATGTTTGTATCGTGTGTTAACAGCCATGTTAAACTATAACCTTGCGTTAAAAATAGTAAACGCTAGGTCATTCGCGGTGACGTTTGCAGTCATAAAAATGGGAAGATCTTTTGTGGTTTCTGTTTGATTCTTCCCAGGATTAAACTCGTTTGAACAATGTTTACTTCTATTATAAAAAAATAAATAACTAAAATTGTGTCCACAGATAGAGCTGATGTAAAACCTAATAACAAAAACCATTGAGAGAATCTACAGTTAGCTCGTTTACATTACAAGAAGATTCGAGCCGCTCCATGATGACATCTGAACTAACTCATAAACATCTGTTGGCCGTGACCCAACATGGAAGATTGGATTCCTTGCCTATACGGAACAGCGCCAGGTGGCGCGGAATGTTATTGTGTGTCATTTCCGTTAAATTCTAATATGGCTAATGATATCTTTCTCCGCAGAGCTGACTCGGAACAAGTCTCTACGATGTAGGTTTGGGGTGTAAGCCTTCAGGTTGCGGCAGCAAGAAACCATTCGTTCTCACTAGTGTGGAAACGTCTCACAGCAATGTACGTGAGCAAACCCAACCCCAACCCGAACCCTAACTCAATCCCAACTCCAACTCAATCCCAACACTAACTCAACTCCAACCCTAACTCAAGCCCTAACCCTAACTCAAGCCAAACTCAAACTCAAGCCCTAACCCTAACTCAAGCCCAAACCTAACTCAAACCCTAACCCTAACTCAAGCCCAACCCTAACTCAAACCCAAACCTAACTCAAGTCCAACCCCAACCCTTTCTAAACCCAAACCCTAACTCAACCCCAACCCTAACTCAACCCCAACCCCAATCTAACACAAGCCCAACCCTAACTCAAGCCCTAAACCTAACTCAAGCCCTAAACCTAACTCAAGCCCTAAACCTAACTCAAGCCCTAAACCTAACTCAAGTTCTAATCCTTAGTTGTAGACATGAACATGCGACTATATTTGACTGTATGGAGGAGTCTGTCTTAGTCTTCTCGACCTAGATGTCTGCATTACTGGTCTCGTCTTGAAAGTCTGTCTTTTGTTTTTTCACTCAGAAGTATGTCTTACTGGTCTTGTCTTGGAGGTTTGTCTTTTGATTTTGACTTAGAATTTAGACAAGAGTAAAAATAAGTCAATTATTTATTTTATTCTCGTGTGAGGGAGTCGGGTAGGGGGTGGAAGGCATCCACGAAAGTTATCTTCGTCCAGTTAAAGGTTTTCCAAAATTTGAAGAAAAAAAAGAGCCATGACTATCGTTTGAATATTTATCATGGCGTTCAGGTTATACCCCCTACCCCCATTCCCTCTACCCGCCAACACAACAGTTACTACAAACTGGTAACGAAGCGCGAACATCAGAACTAGTCAAGTTAATCCAGAATTCAGATGAATAGAATAAGTCATTTGAAACACTCAATCCATGCTTTCCCCTCCGACGCCTGTGACATCTCTGCACATTTTCATATCTACAATCATTTTCACGAATATATTAATGACTTGCCCCCACCCCTGATGCACCACGGATTCGTTACATAAAAAGAAAATACTTAAAAAATCAACTTCGCATTATATATGAAAATAATTGCGCACCAAACGCGATTCTGTTATTTATAGAATGTTCCAGTAGTGTAGCGCAGTGATCGGTGACGGTATAAAAACAGTTTCTTAACTGACTTTTGAATTGTTTCATGCCTCATCTGAGGGCTCACGTCAACCAATGGGCAGCTCTACAAAACCAGGTCTATCATCATGGCTGAGCACATTGGTACCGTTACACATAGCATAAAGGAGCAAATAGCAACGCTTAAAAAATTCATCTGACCATTACGATGAATACTTTGCACTTTAACTACAAATACAGAAATTCGACTTGCTGTCTGAGTCTTACGAAACAAGCTGCTCTCTTGACAGGCTGCTCTCTTGACAGGCTGCTCTCTTGACAGGCTGCTCTCTTGACGGCGACTGGCTAAAAGACAAAGAATCTCGGAGATAAAAGGAGAAGGTGAATTTCCAACAAAATCTTAACTAGCCTTGAAAAAAGTCTCCAATCAGCCATGAAAGCCGGCTTAATTTCTCCTGGTGATGACAGAGATATTGCGACCTGTGTGCTTGCAGGAATCATATGAAATATGTAAGACTGTGAGGGTAGCAAGTGTGTCCGGTTTGTTCTGGGGCGGCGCTAGGGACACGACACTGGGGGGACATCTCATCAATATTGGACGCCCCTGCCTTGAGATCTGTCACGTGGGGGTCTCACAGCTCACCGGGAAATCTTGCAGGACTGTCAGGTGGCAGGGCCATGCAGGACTGAGTCACGGAGAGATTTATTTTAAACCTTGATGAAGGCTGCGCGGGTGAGTAGGAAGATAAACCCTTGGCTGCAAGTGAGATCTGGCATTCTTCTCTGTACTGCTGTCCAAACAGGTCACTGGGTCATGATAATCTTATATTGTTGACATAATGCTTATACAAAATCTCTAAACCAACTTCAGTTTTAATGCTGTAATCTCTGAACAAAGAGGAGTTGGAAATGATATCAAAAATTATAAACCAAATGGAAAGCTAAACCTTGATTCTCGTTTCTGTTTAGAACAGGAGTCACCAAACTACGGCCCGCGGGCAGGATCCGGTCCGCATGGAGTAGTTTTGGAGATCTCTGGTTTAGATGATACGTTGATATAAGTTGATGTACCAACCCCAATCTAGAGATTGCTCTAATAAGTTATTGTGTCAGTCTGTCATCGCGTTTACACTTGTGTGTTGCTGTCTATTCGCTCAGCTCCAACTTGCTGTCACAAACTGCTCAGTTCCAACTGACTGTCACAAACTGCTCAGCTCCGACTTGCTGTCACAAACGGCTCAGCTCCGACTTACTGTCTCAAACTGCTCAGCTCTCACTGATTATGAATCATTTATCTCCGCCCCATTGGAATACAAACTTTTATGCGCCGACTTTTGGCAGCCAGAAGCTGCTTAGAAGAACATGTTTCTATTGATACGGCCCAAGTATTCATGTGAGTGTCCCGCAAACACAAACGTAGCGGGGCGAAATGGAGCGTTCAAACCCCCATTGTCCGCCCTTGAGTGCACATGCGTTTTTAAAAATTTAAATTGTTAAAACAACAGCGGCGCCCGGCATGTGACCAGGACTTCTGGAATATTCTGACAGCGTTTTATAGAGTGCATCCCGGTCACGAGGTGGGTATAGAAATTGTGACGTCAGGCGAGACATGTGACGAGCGCTAACTTTGAAGTATCCATCGTTGTTGAATGAACGGGTAGCATGGTATCCATGGATTAATCAGATAGTTATTAACAGTCCGGGTAGTTGTGCAAGAGATAGATGAGTGTGGATGGGAGGGGGGAAGGGGGGCAGGGATGAACTCATTGAATCCCGTTGTTACTTTAATCTTCAGATTAGTTTGGTGCATGTAACAACACTAGCGTAAAAATTACATAAGAATTTGGTTGCAATTTGAAGACAATATTTTACCAACAGATTAACCAGGTGAATATAGATGTCCCTTTTTTTTAAACAGATGAACCAGGTGATCATAGATGTCACTTTGTTTTAACAACAGATTAACCGGGTGTATGTAGATATCACTTTTTAAAAACAACAGATTAACCAGGTGTATATAGATGTCACTTTAAAAAAAACAACAGATTAATTAGGTGCCCATAGAAGACACTATTTAACTAATAGTCATATGTTTAAAGCTATGAGAACGCGATGTAAGGAAGATTGTAATGAATAAAGTTTCCTCCAATTTATACAACGAAAAGAAGGAAAAAAAAAATTCACTAACATGTGTCATCGATAACACAAAGATATCACTAACTTCGATTACACTATTTTGTACAACGTCAAGACGTTATTTTCCTTAATATTAAGTCTCAAAAAGGCTTGATTATATTAAGTCAAGGGTTCCCAGACTTTTTGCAAAGAGGGTCAAGTTCAATTTAATTAAATGAATGTGGGGGCTGAATTAATAGAATAAACAAAAAAAAATTATATTTGATAGGCTTTTGATTATCATATATTTCTTTAACGCAATTTCCCATTGGATAAATTGCGTTTATACATTTGAAATGTCTGTAGAGCTTGCACATGCAACTTCTCCTGAACTATACCAGATAGAGGATTCGGGTCTTATGCAAATATGCTAAGGAGGTCCCAATGATACCGAAAAGGTTTACTGAATTTCCTGGAAAATTGAAAAAAACTGAAAAAATATCAGTATTTTGTTAATTTCTCGCAACCATAACTTCTATTGGGTTGAAATAAACGCCAAACAATCATAGCTAATAATATTTAGAACAATGTTGAAGACGGATTTTTTTAAAAATGTCTTTTCGTTCGACTCCCGTTATTTTAGCAGCAATTTTTTAATACAATTTTTTTGTTTAGTTTCAAAATTATTGATTTTAAATTACTTTTCATTTCATCTAGAATGATAGTTAATGGGTTTTCCCACTTTGTGAATGCTTAATTTAGAATGTTGCGTGATGCGCATTATATTGAATCATTATTGGTTTGATGCAGCGTGACGGGGTATGACGTCATATTGTGTTTACTTTCAGAATTCAGAATTACTTATTTGAATCGACTTTGAATGTAATCTAGAATGATTTTCTTTAAATTAAAAATCGGAAATTTATTTTTAGAATTTGCGTTTAAACACTCATTCTAATTTTTAATACTTGTTTTAATTTGTAATTTGTAAAAGGAATATTTTGTTTTTTAAAAAAAGTGGATAACAGTATCGTGATTTTGAGAGTTCATAAATATCTCACACCATCATTAGAAATGACTAAAATGGTTTAAATAGTGTTCAATTTATAGGATAACGATGTTTATTTTAAACTATATATAAATGTTTTTTTACACTGTATAAAGGTGTATATTTTACACAATGGACATTACAAAATAAGATTTGTTTTGAAGAATAACTTGAGCCGAAAAAGTTTAGTCAAACCTTTTATGTAAAAACTGGCTTAAAATCCTGCATACCAACGCCACGTTCATATTCTTTTCCAAATTTGCGAAACTAAAAATTGATGTTTGCAACAGGGCGTCATTAAATTTTCATATTCATAACCGGACATAACTTGATTGGCTTTTAAAGATATAATGAAAGATGAAACACTCGAAAACTAACCTTTTTATAGTTACAATAGTTACAATTCCGATAGGTTGCAAAGTATGAATTTCTTCAAAATTCTATTCAAAATCACTTGATTCTAATAGTGGAAATATTTTCCAAATGAACTTGAAGGATAAAAATATATATGAAAAGAAATCAAAGCAAGATGACATAAGATGGATAGAGGCTGTAAAAATTTTACCTTTCAGTTGAGAGACAAAAACACAGCCTTTCTTGTTTTAAATTACATCTCATTGAATGGATTTTAACTTGTTAACATAAGAACATAAGTTGAGTGAGTTTTAGGCCATTGTTTGTGAGACAACCAGTTATAAAATTAATAAAAGCATAAAATAACTTTATGTGCAATTTTGATTGCAGTGACCAGCTTAAACATAAATGCAACACCCTAAATGAATGGCCTAAGAAAAACATAAAGTCATTAGGAAACAATTTTCTTCCATTTTATTGAAATTACTTGGATATAAAGTTGTATTCTCTTCTAGAGTCGAGTAAAGAAAATCCTGTCATACAGGAGTAGATTAGCCGCCTAACCATTTCCTCCAGATACATTTCACAGAGCACTAGGTGGATTGCAGCAAAGTTGATATTATTCCAATTTCTTCAAATGCTATTACTAAAAACACATAAAAGCACATCAGACTGTGCAGATTAAAAATATTAAAATTAAATAGACATTGTGAACTGTGTGCTAAATCTTGAAGGAACAAAAATAGAGACTCAGATGTGACACTTACCTTACATTTTAAAAATAAAACAAGAACATTTCATGTGGATTATCAGTTATAGTTGTGTGCATTCATATTTATGTTGGAAAGAAATTATTGCCAATTTTTATTGTGCTAATGTGAATTTTTCGAAATTAGTTCCCTTTTGTATATACTTGACAAAATAAAAATTGTAAAAAAAATCATTTGAAGTTTTAATTACTTAATTTTTTCAGGAAAGATACAAAAATGATTGTACTTTCCTTACAAAGTAAAATTATTAATTTTTGTTTAAAATTGTATTTTTTTTCCTTATTTGCATCTGATGAAATAAAAAATAATTTTTTTTTTTTTTCAAAATATGGTCATATAATTTTTTTTCAAATTTACAATACTTATATAAATTTTTACAAGTCATTAATTTTCAAATACCTCATTTATTTTCCTACAAATTAATCTATTACATGATTAACTTTGGACCACAAGTTTTAATGTTATTGAGCTTTCTGTAGGGTCATAAAAATTTGGCAAAAAAAGGGAGAAAATCAAGGAATGTAACGAGTTAAAAACAAGGGAACAAACAAAAAATACTTGCTATAAAAAAAATTTCAGATACATCAAACATACACAAACAGCATATCATAGGAAGGAGCTTGCTTTCAGCTTTCCAATGACACATTGTTCTTTCTTTTATAGGAGAAAAGTTATGTGTTTTTTTTTATTGAATTAATTTTCCTCATTATTTACCATTGTAATTAATTATAAAAAAAACTGTGATCGAATTTTAGCTCTTCATCCACTGCTCTGTCCATAGCTTGGAATTGTAGCCTGCATATTTCCCTTTAAAGCAATCTGGGAAAAATCATGTTTCATTTTGAAAATATTCCAATAATAAAAAGTCATAGTGAATACTTTTTTAAAAAAAATAAATAACTGCATAGATATTCCAAATATTAATCAGAGCCACACACCATTATAACTGTCGAATAGAGGACATGGAATTATAATTTAGAACCAATATTATTTAGCACACTCTTGGTTGCAGCAACTATATGGTAGTCTAGTTGATATGATGACTGCATACCTTAGTATGATGTAGACATTGTTCTAACAGACAACCACGGATTCAACTTTCATTAGGCTTAAAATGAACGTTCAAGGTTTGAAATGTTGAAATCCACTCGGTGACATTGGCTGTTTGTGTGTTACCAGGGCTGCCAACTGAATAAAATAATATTTACTGACAAATACAAGAACTCTTAACAAAATTACGGACAAAAACGAATTTTTACCGACACATTTAACATAAAATGTTGACCTTAAAACGAACGAATATGAAGCACAATCAAAGCCCTGTAGCTAAAAAATATAAAATATCGATATATGCACGCCTCTATAACCATGCTCATATTCTATAACATTACTTTATTGTATGACATTCATCATCATTGACACTGTTTAATTCCTCCTGATTATGATCATACATCGAAACATTTACACTGTCAATCATTGTGGGAGTAAATTTTCCCGTCCATTGTTTGGGCAAACTTCGAAGTAGCCGAAATCTTTATTCTTTGTTTTCAAATTTTCTAGTCTTTTGTCAAATTTGATGCCAGAAAGCACCATAACCTCAGTCGGCCTTGACATTACTTAAATCCGCAACTTGGCAATAAATAAACTCGGCCTCTAAATAATCAAAATCTGCTGGAGACAAAGTTCCAAAATTTCCGACTGTTCCACCCCGATATTCTGTTAGTGGGTTTTTGTACTGACATGAGCTTCAGCACTCTTTTGCTAATGGGCTTCTTTTCTTGATTGCACCGACTGCATTTGTATAAAATGCAAGAACAGCAACATAAACTTTTCAACAGTCGATGGATCATCTACTTTTTTTCAAGTTGTAGTTTAGTTTGATATCCAATGAACAATTTATCGTGTGATTTAAAGTTTGTACTTTCCAGCTGTCAAGAAAGCTCTTATAGTTTATTAATAGATCGCGGGATGCCACTAAAACAATTTAAAAATTACAATTTGAATCAAGAAAATAGATATCACAAACATGATTTTTCGGATTGTTAAACGTTGAGATTCCACGTTGTGTCAATTTTTTTTTTACGGACGTCTTAATTTTTTTACGGAATTTTACGGACAGGCAATTTTACGACAAATCTTTACGGACTGTCCGTAAATTTACGGACGGTTGGCAACCCTGTGTGTTACTCAATGCTGACCTATAACCTTTAACCTCACGTTCAGCTGCGATAATTCATCACCGCGGACATGTTGATTTAAGGGATATCTTAGTGGCTCAAAACTGACCCGCTGTGGACATGGAGGCCCCTTTTCAAAACCTCGAGAGAGTTTTGTCGGCACCTTGTACCAACAAGCCATCAGCCCTCAATCACCGAAATATAACAATGGATTCACTTCTGCGTCTTACCGTACACTCCATCCCTGTAGCAGTAGTTAGTAGATCTCTTGATGGCGCCCAAACACTACAATCGTACCCCGGCACTGTCCCAAACACTACAATCGTACACCAGCACTGTCCCAAACACTACATTCGTACCCCAGCACTGTCCAAGCACTGTCCCAAACACTACTATCGTACCCCAGCACTGTCTAAAACACTACACCAAGCACTGTCCCAAACACTACACCCAGCACTGTCTCAAACACTACAATCGTACCCCAGCACTGTCCCAAACACTACAATCGTACCCCAGCACTGTCCCAAACACTACAATCGTACCCCAGTACTGTCCAAAATGCTACAATCGTACCCCAGCACTGTCCCAAACACTACAATCATACCCCAGCACTGTCTCAAACACTACAATCGTACCCCAGCACTGTCGCAAACACTACAATCGTACCCCAGCACTGTCCCAAACACTACAATCGTACCCCTGCACTGTCTAAAACACTACACCCAGCACTGTCCCAAACACTACAATCGTACCCCAGCACTGTCTAAAACACTACACGCAGCACTGTCCCAAACACTACAATCGTACCCCAGCACTGTCCCAAACACTACACTCCTACCCAATCGCTTTTTTCCCCAGTATCAAGGTTCTTAACTCAATGTATTAGACTAAATTATCGGTAGATCTCCCCAGAAATCATTAACAAGAATATAAGCAAACATTGTGCTCAATGTCGGATATAATTCAAAATGAATTTCTAATGTCTCAGTTTAAATAAAAGCATCATTTGAAATAAGGCATTGTTTCTTTTCTTTATTCCCCCCCCCCCCCACAAGAACTAATAAATACGATGTGAGAAACTGCATTAGGAATTCTGAATACTTATTACAAATGTTGCTAAAAGTCTAAGGTATTGAGTTACTGTTAGCTGAGCATCCAGTCTCGAATGGGGGGAGGGGGCGTAAAAGGGGGCCATGATTACACCGTTTGAGGAGCACGCCACAGCAGAGCCAGTTGGACGTATTGACGACCACAGCAGCGTAAACAACGCCAAAAGTAGTGCACACATCAGGTCCGGCCCCTCCCTTAATTCGGTTGGCTGGATTTGCCAAGTGCCTACTGGATTTCAAACTCGTCGTGTGATTCAAACAGTGAGGTCAAGGCCATGAAGCAGGACCGGCTCTAGGGAATGGGAGGCCCTAGCCGAATTGAATTTGGTGGCCCTAAATGTAAAAGTATAAAATAAATTCGGAAATAGTAAATATAACAAATTATTAAAAACTACCTGTATTTATGTCTAAATAAACAAATAACTGAAATTTATACAAACATTCGTGAAGATGTCATAAACCAGGGGTCGGAAAACCATGTCTCGCGGGCAAGATGTGATTCTTTTGATGGCTGTATCGGGCTTGCGTGGAAATGTTCTGTTATTATTTAATTTTCTTCAGTCGTCATTGATCTATATATTAATTAAATTAAAAAAAAAAATACAATCCCATCCCAGCAAAAAACAGAGTCTGCATTTGAAAACAAACAAGAACTCTTCATCTGCGACATTGAAATAGGTCGTCTGCTACACTTTGAAAAACTGGGAGAGTTCAAAGGAACGTGCACATCAAGTGACCATGTTCAACATTTAATTAATTCAGCAACTAGCAGGCTTCACGTCTAATCTTCAGCGGTCATTTAATGCGTGGTTAGGAGAATTTCGCGAACGCAGCCGTCATTTTAAGTCCATCACCATTCTACACGAGTTTGAAGTGGACACCACTGACCTGAGTTGTGTCCCGGGTGTCTCTGTTGAGATTTTAAGCTCCAAGCTGCTGACCTGGAGGCATGTGACATGTGGGTGAATAAGTTCAAGTCACTGAATGAAGATGTGGAAAGACTTGCACGATAGCGAGCACAGTTGGCGAACCAACACAAGTTGGCAGAATGAAAAAAACATCAACACGCAGACTCTCTACGAATATTGCAGCTGTGTTCCACGAGATGATTGATTGTCAAAACTTAGAACACGCTTCCCGTCATATACCACACACTGCAGTCAGTGAGTATTGTTGTACTGACATGTTTGGTTTTACATATGCATGAGATCAGCCTTTCTCACATCTAAAGAACATTAAGACCAACCAGCGATCATGTTTAACGAATGCAAGAAGCTTAACCTCACAACGTATCAATAATACAAACTTAAAGCCATCAGCAAAACCTTGTAGCACCATGTAAGTCGCATTAATGGTAAGAAATACTTATAATTGGTTAGCAACAGCATGATAATGCTATTAAAAGGAATTCAGATATATTATAATTACTGTACTTTTAGTGTTGAAATTACACATAATGCACACATTTACTTCAATTTTTAATTTTAAACATAATGTATAACTCTCACATAATTACTTTTCAAATATGTGGTGTCCATGGCTCTCTCAGACAAAATATCTGGTGTCCATGGCTCTCTCAGACAAAATATATGGTGTCCATGACTCTCTCAGACAAAATATATGGTGTCCATGACTCTCGCAGACAAAATATCTGGTGTCCATGGCTCTCTCAGACAAAATGTTTCTTGACCCCTGTCACAAACCTTCAACAAAAATCAACTTTTCGTGCTTTGATGGCAACAAAGTGTGCAATAAATTTATGTATAATCCAGAGACTGGACGATGTATTGTTCAATAGATATCATTTAAATTACCAGAATGTTCAGGCGTTCTTGCGTCATTGTCGTTCTCAAATAGTTTTTTAAAATTTAATTTGAACTTGGAATCCCCCCCCCCCCCCGATACAATAGTAATCGGAATTGCCAATGCTCTACGAAGAGCATCGATTGATTGCATCCTTCAATGAAATAAGTCGATATAATAAGTTGACTATTTCATACATTTTAAGTTTTAAAGCAAAATAAGAAAACTGAAAAAATCAAATTAAAAATAAAATGTACCCATGCCAGACTACTAAAATAATATTTTTTTACCCGTATTTACCTGTTGTCATTGCTAAGCTCTGAGAAATCGGCGAAGTTTCAGCTTAATTTCGTCAAAATTTTTATTGACACAAAATGTCTACATCCAAATACATGCTTAGATATGTTTTTTAAAAATATATTTTGCTACTTACAACAGCATGTAACATTTAAATTTTAAATGTTTACTACTTAAATCAAACGTTGTATATTTAGCATAAATTTAGGTCACAAGTTTGTCAATCTTGTAAAATGTGTCTGGACAGATGAATTTACATTTTAAAATATTACATTATAGACTTGCAATTTTTAAAAAAATGATCAGTGATAAATGATAAAGGTATTTCACTGATTGAGTGGTTCTGTTTGTTTTGACATTAATCGTAGTTCGATCTTAAAATATTTAAATATTTTTTCTAGGATTTCATGATTCCCTTGCGAGGCCCCCACTAATCGGAAGCCCCAGTTTGCATGTGCCTAAAGCCGTCCCTGCATGAAGAGAGTCTGTTGGTTGTCTCAATTAGGTAGCTGTCTGTCTTTTATTGTGTAATTATTTGTCTGTCTGATATTGCTTTACATTAGTAGGATATTGTAATGTGTATTTCCGATTGATAGGGTAATGTATTTGCTTGATAGTGATAGTGTAACATCTTATTCTGTATGATAGTGCATAATATTTATCTGATGACGTAATCCATTTTGTATTTGTGTAATTGATGCTTTCATGTATTTGTATTTTGGATAATGCATTGTATTTGTCGTTCTTATTTGTATATTTCTGTCTGTTATCGTGTAATTTTTTTAGTTTGTCTGTGGCAGAGCAATGCATGTGCATGTCTGTGGTAGTATAATCCATGCTTAATTAATTCTACTTTGGGGAGAATTTGAAAAAAAAACAATAAGTAGCAATTCTAAATCCAAGACGTACCATTAAAATCTTACGATATCTTTAAATTAAATTTCTTAGTGTTATCTTTCACTGATCATGCAACACGAACGGTAAACTTGCACATGCTGTGGTGTAGTTATGATTTCTTATCAAAAATTCTATATTTTGAGTTAAGGTAAGAACCAATAAATTAGGACTGGAAAAAAAAAAGGGGGGGGGGGGG
>MUZC01000625.1:846196-859646 GCA_002072015.1 Radix auricularia | reverse complement strand
GGGGATTAAGGTAGTAAAGACAGATTAAAATGTGTCGTCTGCTTGATCTGCATGCCAAGTTACAGGCATTAGGATTAGCGGAACCAGGAGCTTTGGGAACTGAAATATCTAACTGAACAGCTAGCATGGATCACCACCTCTGGGCAGCTTTAGTGGTTGCAGATTTGATGGACGTCAGATAGAAGAAAATAAACAGATTGGACGTCGGAGTCTTAAGTCAGCTTGCAATGACGTATGTGTGTTATATTTGCACCTAATGACATGTTATTGTATTATATTTGCACATAATGACATTATGTATATTATATTTGCTCCCAATGATGTAGCTGAGTTATGTTTGCAAGCAATGACATAGGTGTATTATATTTGCTCACAATGATGTCATTGCGTTGTGTGACAAGCCACAATGAAGTAGTTGTGGACAGTTACACGCATGGACAGTTACACACGTGGAAACAGTTACACACATGGACACAGTTACACACATGGACACAGTTACACATATGGACATACAATTAGAGGCGTCACTAGGGTTAGAGTCACCCAGTGTGGTAGCTCATAGTGTCACCACCTCACAACTGAACCCATAGACCTCCTCTGTGTCTGCCAGAGCCAAATAACGGGAACATGGAGAATTTGACAAGTTGGTGTCACCTCTTGTGATGGTGTCACCCGGTGCGGTCCGCACTCCCGCACCCCCAGTGGCGCCTCAGCATACAGTTACACACATAGACAGTTATTCATTTGGACACAACTACATAACACAAATGAAGAAATAAATTTAAACATGGAAGCTTGTATTGGTGTCAATTTTATTTGAATATTTATTGATATAGACAACTGTCAACAGGAGTAGGTTACCCTTGACCTTGACATTGTGACAGAGTGAAATTATGTCACGCCAATTGTATTTTTAAACAGAAAAAAAAATGAAAGAAAGAAAACAGCAAAAAATGGGAGGAAAATGAATTATACAAGCCCAATTTCTGACAAGCAATATAGCAAAATATGAATGATCAATAAATTTGTTTTAATATTCAGACTATTATTTTACACGATAATTTATCAGTTATTTTACATCATGAATTATGTTTGTCGTGCTTACCCCATATCAAACTGAAGCAACAAAGTGCGCGTCGCCAAAGATTGCATGAACATAAATATATCATCAAGAAAACGTCAAGTGTTCAAAAATATACTTAAAGATTTCACGTCGGCAAACAACAATAACATATTATGCAAATGAACTCCACGTTTAAATAGCCTCCACGCCGAAATTCTACTTGAAGCCAACGACAGACTCGAGTGAAATGCCTGGAGCGGCGAGGCATGACCATCTCCTGCCAACATCAGAGATGCTAGCTGCTGATTGGGCCGCCCAGTCCAGGGCCGTGTTGGGCCCCGAGCACTGGGCTCTATTCACGAGACGAAAAGTTCATTGTGCTTTGAAAAGTAACCAACAGAATTGGAAATTGTATTTTCAAAACTTTAATAGACGCATGGGACGGGGATCACTGGGTAAACGAGCATACGGCGAGAGAGAAAGATTAAAAGGTTTTCCGTGTTTCTTCTCTCTCCATTTAAATACGGTAAATGAAATGTTTAAAGAATTCAGAAGGAAGGGAAAAAAGTTGAAACAAATAGAACCAATGCCAAAGGTTAACATTTATTTATGATATTCAAATAGTGCGGAGTTGCTTGTCATTGTGGAGAAAGTTCATATTTTTAAATTAAGCTGTTAAAAAATTCATGATTGTTTTGAAAGTATAATTTATAACGTAGCGCATGTTTGTTGTTTTCTGTTTTTTTTTTTTTTTAAAAGACGTCTTCAACGGCAACGAGGAAGTGGCTTACAATTAAATAATGATGCAATGTAATGGTTGCCTTTTATTAACTGGAAAAAACAGAGCTATTTGCCAAAGAGTGAAACTAGATTGCCTGTTGTTTAGCTGACCTACTGGAACTGTTGGCCAAAGAATTAAACTAGTTTGGCTATAGTTAAGCTGACCTACTGGAACTGTTGGCCAAAGAATTAAACTAGTTCGATTAAAGCTTAGCTGGTATGGTCCACGACTAGGTTACAAGAGTAGGAAGTTATGAATTTATGAAACAAGTGAAAATGTCGCAAGGACAATGTTGGTGGTGGGGTCGTGGTAAGGGTTAGTCCCCACATCTCCAGTAGCTACAGCTTTCATTGCGTTACATTTGTTACACTGATGGTTACATTTCTTTGAACCTAATCCCCTTTGACCAGCTTCCATTCGGAGAATGTAGCACTCCCGGCTCTTCATTCCCTAGTGAACTCGTCTACATGATTGAATCGATGAGGTAAGTGAATTTATATGCCAACCAGACAGCTACAGTTTTACATGGCCAACCAGACAACTACAGTTTTACATGGCCAACCAGACAACTACAGTTTTACATGGCCAACTAGACAACTACAGTTTAACATGGCCAACCAGACAACTACAGTTTTACATGGCCAACCAGACAGCTACAGTTTTGCATGGCCAACCAGACAGATACAGTTTTACATGGCCAACCAGACTACAGTTTTACATGGCCAACCAGACAGCTACAGTTTTACATGGCCAACCAGACAACTACAGTTTTACATGGCCAACCAGACAACTACAGTTTTACATGGCCAACCAGAAAACTACAGTTTTACATGGCCAACCAGACAGCTACAGTTTTACATGGCCAACCAGACAACTACAGTTTAACATGGCCAACCAGACAACTACAGTTTTACATGGCCAACCAGACAGCTACAGTTTTGCATGGCCAACCAGACAACTACAGTTTTACATGGCCAACCAGACTACAGTTTTACATGGCCAACCAGACAGCTACAGTTTAACATGGCCAACCAGACAACTGCAGTTATACATGGCCAACCAGACTACAGTTTTACATGGCCAACCAGACAGCTACAGTTTAACATGGCCAACCAGACAACTACAGTTTAACATGACCAACCAGACTACAGTTTTACATGGCCAACCAGACAACTACTGTTTAACATGGCCAACCAGACTACAGTTTTACATGGCCAACCAGACAACTACAGTTTAACATGGCCAACCAGACAACTGCAGTTTTACATGGCCAACCAGACAACTGCAGTTTTACATGGCCAACCAGACAACTGCAGTTTAACTTGGCCAACCAGACAACTACAGTTTAACTTGGCCAACCAGACAACTACAGTTTTACATGGCCAACCAGACTACAGTTTTACATGGCCAACCAGACAACTACAGTTTAACTTGGCCAACCAGACAACTACAGTTTTACATGGCCAACCAGACAACTACTCTCTATTCTGGGCACAGTTTTACATGGCCAACCATACAACTACTCTCTATTCTGGGCACAGTTTTACATGGCCAACCAGACAACTACTCTCTATTCTGGGCACAGTTTTACATGGCCAACCATACAACTACTCTCTATTCTGGGCACAGTTTTACATGGCCAACCATACAGCTACTCTTTATTCTGGCCACAGTTTTACACGGCCAACCATACAACTCCTCTTTATTCTGGCCATAGTTTTATCTATACATCTCAGAGCTGGTGGGTGTAGCAGGTTTAACTCTAGGGCGACAGATGCCGTTTCTTGTATGTTGGCAAAGCAGCACACAAAACTGTCTAGATGTCAGGTGTCACTGACGCTCATGAGTTTGAGAACTGCTCTGACTCTTCCTCTCCCCGTCCCAAACTCACACACAGACATCTTAATGTTGACCAAGCTTGGACTAAATGTTAATCTCTTTATAACTGTTGCACATTTGGATTGGTAAACATCGAAACACCCTGTTTGCGAATATCTGTATTGTTAGAATTAGAAGACTATAAATTAAAACAGAAAATGGTTTCGATAAGAATAAGAAGTCATGGATTTGTATGGACTATTTTAAGCGCAATCTTTACACATTTAAATACGGCATCGCTCCGTTTTCCTCCGAGTCGTAAATTTGTTGTTTTAAAAAATGTAATGACTTGAAATACAACAATTATTCTTCATGCCCATACAATGTATTATCTACAAGAAATTAATCTATTGTAATATCATTTTGAAATATAAAAAAAAAAAATTAAGCAAATATTATAAACTGAATAATTTTTAAAAAATGGAAAAAATAAAATGTTATTTGACAAATGAAATGGGTTTTGTACGAAGTTTTACGATATTTTAGCACTGCCTAAAGATGTGCTGGTGGGTTGGGTGGGGAGAGGGTGGCATATAGTGCTAACCAAAGTCTGCAAGAGCTTAGTATGTTGAGTCCATTGCTCTAAGTTGTGTGACAAATGAAGGACTTACAGTATGATAACAACAGTGCCGTGAATGGCATTAGCTGGTGCACTGTGAAGGAAAGGTCTCAATGTACAGTAAACACAAGTTATTGTAACAAAAGTAACGACATCGTATCTAAGCAGGGCACTTTCAATAACTTCTTAAACCAGCCCAAAGCTTTATATGTGATCATTGTTAAGAAATCAAAAGCCATGAAGTTAAAAAATGCATTGTTCACTTATTAAAGCAAAAAAAATTAAAAAATTTATAAGTAGTAAGAGAATTTATTGAGTTTAACTTTAAAAAAGATTTTCTTTGAGATTAACAACATAAAAGATTTGGTTTGAGATTAACTAAATTAGAGATTAAACATAAATATTATTCTATTGAACACTAAGCCCAAAATCTCTTAATTTTTGCTAATGTCTTTTCATGCGTCCTTTGAAAAATTGGACTTTGCTGTTAACTTTTTTCATAAGTTTCGTGATTTTTTTTACATGTTCTGTCAAATACATCTGGATGTTTATTGATAGCAAACCACCAAACCTATAAAATAGTTTTTAATTTGAAGCATTATAGATGGACAAAATAAAACACTCAGCGTATGACTATCTTAATAAAAATAAGTCTTGTTTTTTTTACACCATACAATGTCCTGTTACACCATACAATGTCCTGATAAACCATACAATGTCCTGTCACCACCACACAATGTCCTGTCACCACCACACAATGTCCTGTCACCACCACACAATGTCCTGTTACACCATACAATGTCCTGTTACACCATACAATGTCCTGTCACCACCACACAATGTCCTGTCACCACCACACAATGTCCTGTTACACCATACAATGTCCTGTTACCACCACACAATGTCCTGTCACCACCACACAATGTCCTGTTACACTATACAATGTCCTGTTACACCATACAATGTCCTGTCACCACCATACAATGTCCTGTAACACCACACTATGTCCTGTTACACCACACAATGTCCTGTTACACAACACAATGTCCTGTCACCACCACACAATGTCCTGTCACCACCACACAATATCCTGTTACACCACACAATGTCCTGTCACCACCATACAATGTCCTGTTACACCATACAATGTCCTGTCTCCACCACACAATGTCCTGTCTCCACCACACAATGTCCTGTCACCACCACACAATGTCCTGTCACCACCACACAATATCCTGTCACCACTATAAAATGTCCTGTCATGACCACATTATGTCCTGTCTCCACCACACAATGTCCTGTTACACCACACAATGTCCTGTCACCACCACACAATGTCCTGTCACCACCACACAATGTCCTGTTACACCACACAATGTCCTGTCACCACCATACAATGTCCTGTTACACCATGCAATGTCCTGTCACCATCACACAATGTCCTGTCACCACCACACAATATCCTGTCACCACTATAAAATGTCCTGTCATGACCACACTATGTCCTGTCACCACCACACAATGTCCTGTCACCACCACACAATGTCTTGTCTCCACCACACAATGTCCTGTCACCACCACACAATGTCCTGTCTCCACCACACAATGTCCTGTCTCCACCACACAATGTCCTGTCACCACCATACAATGTCCTGTCACCACCATACAATGTCCTGTCACCACCATACAATGTCCTGTCACCACCATACAATGTCCTGTCTCCACCACACAATGTCTTGTCACCACCACACAATGTCCTGTCACCACCACACAATGTCCTGTCTCCACCACACATTGTCCTGTCTCCACAACACAATGTCCTGTCACCACCACACAATGTCCTGTCACCACCACACAATGTCCTGTCACCACCACACAATGTCCTGTCACCACCTCACAATGTCATGCCACTAACATCTGTACAAAGTTATTACAATAGGATATCATTCTGTACCATTGCAATATGTTAATAATAAAATTTATTTGTGTCTTAATCCATAAAACGACAAAATTTACCAATTTAAAATTGAAAAATTCATGTATACATTTATTTGAAAAGACTTAGCGAATGGAAAAGGTAAGTGATATAGTATAACACTAATGTAAGACATTACCTTCCCAAAATAAAATAAAAAATATAGATTTCACTTTATCATTTGTAAACCTTTCCGTTGTCCGTTATAAAGAACAAATCAATACATTTTCCATTATAAGGAAAACTGAACCAATTATTATTGTCCATGTTCTAAATATTCACTTCTATGACGAAAGCCCTCGACGTTTTCTCGTCATCGATTCACCTTAGCATCCACCAATCAGAAACTTGCTGCCATAGTTCGATGCACGCTTTGTTAGAGTCAATTTGATTGGTTGAATCCCCTGTCGTTCTAGTCACTCACGATTCTCAGCGAGATTATTTCTGTGACGTCTTGTGATTATTGGATGCAAAACTTTGACCTTGAAATGCTTCCTTATAATTTTCCGCAACAAGTACATCATCAAGCTAGTGCGTTCAAATCTGCGGTCGATTTTTATTGTATTCTCTTGGCTCATCATAATCGGGGAAATTTCAGAGATTATTGAACATATTTTAGGGGAAAAAACCTTACACCGAAATCTTTAATTCCATTTCTGCTGCGTCCGTCTTAAAACCTGTTAGTGGTCGTCCAGACAAAGAGTACATGACACTGCGGTCAGTGAGAACAGCGCAGCAAAGCAACTTCAGCGTGGTAGGTCCGTTCTTTCTCCACATTGGACATCAGCTTATTTAGAAGACCGACATCTTCAAGATAGGAAAACTACGCCATAGTCGACCACAACAGACAGGCCACAGCAGGTCTTATTTTTGGCGCTAGAGTAACTCCATTGTCCCGTGTTTTGTAGCAAGAAGTAGATATGATGCCAAAATATTGTTCTATGTTTCTAGCAGGGAGTAGATATGATGTCAAAACACTGTTCTATGTTTCCAACTAGGAGTAGATATGATGCCAAGACATTCTCCCATGTTTCTAGCTAGGGACATATCCAATGTCAAGTCATTCTCCCATGTTTTCCAGCTAGGGACAGATCTAATGTCAAGACATTCTCCCATGTTTCCAGCTAGGGACAGATCTAATGTCAAGACATTCTCCCATGTTTCCAGCTAGGGACAGATCTAATGTCAAGCCTTTGTCCCATATTTCCAGCTAGGGACAGATCTAATGTCAAGCCATTGTCCCCACCATGTTACTGGTGGTCAAGTTAAGACCACTGGACGGGATGCTGGACAATGTTCCATAGGAGGAAGCGAAAGATGGTGACTGGAGGGACGATGTGAAAGAGGACGACTGAAGAGAGGATGGAAAAGATGGCGACTGGAGGGAGGAGGCAAATGATGATGACTGCAGTGAACCCGGGAAATTGTTGGAGAATCCTCCGCCAAGACCACCGGTCAGTCCTCCACCGAGACCTCCCGGCATCTGGGAGTGATGGTAGCCCCCACCCAGGCCCTGCCCGCCCATGTGGTTCATGTATGGGTTCATTGAGTGCATGGATGGGCTGAAAGATGGGGCGCCGAAGCCAGAGAACGGTTTACTGTCCCGCAGGAAGTCGGACATGGCGACCATCCCTTTCTTGCCCTTCTTGCTCTTTGTTGACATCTTCCTGTTCCTGGTCTGAATGCCGTCCTTCTTCATGGTCAGCGGCCGGTTGACCTGTAAGGGAGAAACGATAAGTTAGTCAGAGGGCAGAAACGATAAGTTAGTCAGAAAGCAGAAACGATAAGTTAGTCAGAAGGCAGAAACGATAAGTTAGTCAGAGGACAGAAACGATAAGTTAGTCAGAGGACAGAACCGATAAGTTAGTCAGAAGGCAGAAACGATAACTTAGTCAGAAGGCAGAAACGATATAGTAGGCAGCAATGAAGAGTTAGTAGGAAGGCAGTCAAGTAAAAATGGAAACGTTTGTTTTCTTACAATCGTATTAAAATGTAGGTTTTTTGAGATGAGTGATTCTCAGGAGGTCACAAACATAACTATGTGGTTTGGGTTTGGGGGATTTCCGATATTCTGTAAACATTTTCAGTCTTATATTTACCAAAGAGAAATAGAATTATGATTGGCTTTTTGTATAGTGTTAAACATTCAACTGTACCATCCGTTCACAGTTTTATTGAGTTCAATAATGTAACTGCATCCATGCAATAAATGAAGATGTACCGAGGCAAAAACAAAACAAAACCAAAACCAACAATAACTGTGCAGAAGCAATGAAAGTAAATGTAGGGAGCCAATAAATATTACTACACCGTTGTCTGCTATAGATCGGTTCGTTCTATTTATATTCAACTTTCTCTAACACCGTAACTTATACCAGGTATTGTCTACTATTCAATATTATATTCATTCACCATAACTTCTAACAACTTTGTCTTCTATTTAACATTATGATCCATTGGCCATAACACGCATCAACAAGTGTCTTCTATTCACCATAATAAACCTCTTTCCCCTGCCTGTACCCTAAGTTACTTTGAAAATTATACAAACACACTTGTCGTGAACGTATAAAAAGTCTTTTTGACCAATACACAACCCTACAACTAGTCATATTTCATTCAAACACTAGCATGAATTCCAGGCCTAGCCGAGGCTTCACTGGGACCAACATTTACATACCACTGCTCCGTGGGTTGCTCTTGGCCCGTGATTGAAGCTGGTTTAAGTTACAGGCAGAGCGGCTAAACGGGGGGACAATTATCTCAGGATATGAATAACGTCAACAGGAGGGCGGATATTAGGGGCAGGCCCTAGAACATTAGCACAGACATGACAGGACATAATGCTACAATATGAGACCAAACACGACGTACTGCTAGAACATGAGACCGAACAGGACATACTGCTACAACATGAGACCGAAAGGAAATACTGCTACAATATGAGACCGAACAGGACATACTGCTACAACATGAGACCGAACAGGACATACTGCTAGAACATGAGACGAACAGGACATACTGCTACAACATGAGACCGAACAGGACATACTGCTAGAACATGAGACGAACAGGACAAACTGCTACAATATGAGACCGAACAGGACATACTGCTAGAACATGAGACGAACAGGACAAACTGCTACAACATGAGGCCGAACAGGACATACTGCTACAACATGAGACCGAACAGGACATACTGCTAGAACATGAGACGAACAGGACATACTGCTAGAACATGAGACCGAACAGGACATACTGCTAAAACATGAGGCCGAACAGGACATAAGGACATACTGCTAGAACATGAGACGAACAGGACATACTGCTACAATATGAGACCGAACAGGACATACTGCTAGAACATGAGACCGAACAGGACATACTGCTGAAACGTGAGACGAACAGGATGTACTGCTACAACATGAGGTCGAACAGGACATAAGGACATACTGCTAGAACATGAGACGAACAGGACATACTGCTACAATATGAGACCGAACAGGACATACTGCTAGAACATGAGACCGAACAGGACATACTGCTGAAACATGAGACGAACAGGATGTACTGCTACAACATGAGGCCGAACAGGACATAAGGACATACTGCTAGAACATGAGACGAACAGGACATACTGCTACAATATGAGACCGAACAGGACATACTGCTAGAACATGAGACGAACAGGACAAACTGCTACAACATGACGCCGAACAGGACATACTGCTACAACATGAGACCAAACAGGACATACTGCTAGAACATGAGACGAACACGACATACTGCTACAACATGAGACCGAACAGGACATACTGCTAAAACATGAGACGAACAGGACAAACTGCTACAACATGAGACCGAACAGGACATACTGCTAGAACATGAGACGAACAGGACAAACTGCTACAACATGAGGCCGAACAGGACATACTGCTACAATATGAGACCGAACAGGACATACTGCTAGAACATGAGACGAACAGGACATACTGCTAGAACATGAGACGAACAGGACAAACTGCTACAACATGGGGCCGAACAGTACATACTGCTAGAACATGAGACGAACAGGATGTACTGCTACAACATGAGACCGAACAGGACATACTGCTACAATATGAGACCGAACAGGACGTACAATATGAACATTGGACCGAACAGGACAAACTGCTAGAACATGAGACCGAACAGGACATACTGCTAGAACATTGGACCGTACAGGACATAGTGCTAGAACATTGTACCGAACAGAACGTACAATTAGAACATTGCAGCTAGAATTTTACGAGAGACAGAGGACTTTGAAGGCTGAGGAGGTTAAAGAGAGGGACAGTTAAGAGACAGGAGAGTAGCTGTTATTATGTAAGCACCTAATGTTACAATGTAAGTACCTAATGTTACAATGTAAGCACATAATGTTACAATGTAAGCACCTAATGTTACAATGTAAGCACCTAATGATAAAATGTAAGCACCTAATGTTAAAATGTAAGCACCTATGTTACAATGTAAGCACCTAATGTTACAATGTAAGCAGCTAATGTTACAATGTAAGCACCTAATAAATAATTGAACATTTCAATGACGGAGTAATTTTCCCACGACATTGTTGACCTACTCACACGATCAGCACATAGCACATCACACGACCAGCACATAGCACATCACACGACTAGCACAATGCACATCACACGACTAGCACATAGCACATCACACGACTAGCACATAGCACATCACACGACTAGCACATAGCACATCACACGACTAGCACTTAGCACATCACACAAGTAGCACATAGCACATCACACGACTAGCACATAGCACGTCACACGACTAGCACATAGCACATCACACGACTAGCACATAGCACATCACACGACTAGCACATAGCACATCACACGACTAGCACATAGCACTTTACACGTCTAGTGGAATTTATGCGCGTTATTTTCATTGCCTTTGATTAAACGAAAACAGATGCTTCGTTAAGTATCTTGAGCCATTCTTGAATCCAACAAGATTAGTACATGTACTGACCAGTGGTCATTTGGCCAATCAAAGTTTAATTCGAGGTCAAAGTTCGCAGTTGACACATGTCCACTTTGTGTCCACTTTACATAGTTTGTGCTGAAGTGTCGGCGCAAGTCTTACCAAGATGAGGAAAGAAAACAATGGACGCTGACCACTGACCAGTCGGAACGAAATACTTGACTCTAACTTCCTGGACTGAAAATCCTCCAACAGACTTCCGGTACAGGTGGTCAAGGGCAATCTGGAAACTTTGCTTAGAGCTCGAACTATTTTGTCTATAATGTTTGAATATCTAAAGTATGATGTCTATAATGTTTGAATACCTATAGTATTATGTCTATAATGTTGGAATATCTAAACTATTATGTCTATAATTTTAAAATACCTAAAGTATTATGAAAAGATTATGAGTGAATTTTCTGAAATTTTAGTAATCCCCCCACCCCAAACCTGTTAACGAATGGGAAAAAAATAATTAAACGATGTTTGTGACGAGTGCACTTTTTATTGACTTGACATGACAAAATTTATTCTCGTAAAGGGTTAGACTCATTGATAGTGGATTTTATTTTCCGCATTTATTTAACACAGCCTTACATTCATTCACGAAGCAAGCAATGAATTATGTGTGACCGTGGCTTCCTTATATTGATTGATGGAACGGCATTGCAGTTTCATGTCTTAATATGTGTAATATTTAATGTAGGTGAAAACAAATTGGTGGTTTTAAGAAGAAAACAAGGAAGAGTTTTTTTTAAAAATCCAAATAAAATCCGGGCAACAAAATATTTTTGGTCGCTGTTTTCTGGTGTTTGTTTGTTTGCGTTTTTGTTCTGGCGTTGTGGAAGGACAATAGTTTTTGTGTGTTATTTTCTGGTGTTTGTTTGTTTGTGTTTTTGTTCTGGCGTTGTGGATGTTTTTGTGTGTTATTTTCTGGTGTTTGTTTGTTTGTGTTTTTGCTCTGGGGTTGTGGAAGGACAATATTTTTTAATGTTAAAAAAACTGGTATATATATTTACATCTTTAGAGAGAAATTTTAAAAGTCTGCCATTCTCTAACTAGGTCATAAAACTAGGTCACCACAAAACTGTGTCAACAAAGGAGAGTGTTGTAGTACCACTGGTAACGTAACACGACAGCCAAAAGACAAGTGTATGAAATAATCATTGGGAGGGGGGGATCGATTTCATGGTCTGAATGCCGGAGTTGGGGTAGAGGGTGTATGACTAATGGTCTATTGCTGGGGCGGGGGCAGGGACGGGGTGTTGAGCAGATTTATGAGCAGACGATGAACGCGTCACCAAATATGTCGGTGTTATTGAGATATTTGATAGGGACAACCTAGCTGCCTGCAGGCTCATGCTATTGACGGGGCATTGGGGGGGGGGGAGGCATATGAGAGAACCTCAGCTAGAATATGTGATTGTCGTGCTGACGTCATTAGGTTACTTAACAGTACCCTAACTCAGCTAGCACCAGGTAGTCACCAGATGGAACATCATATCACAAATAAAAAAAATAGTGGACTAGCTGGGACCAATTAGTGGACTAGCTGGGTCCAAGTAGTCGACTAGCTGGGTCCAAGTTGTGGACTAGCTGGGTCCAAGTAGTGGACTAGCTGGGACCAATTAGTGGACTAGCTGGGTCCAAGTAGTGGACTAGCTGGGACCAAGTAGTGGACTAGCTGGGACCAAGAAGTGGACTAGCTGGGTCCAAGTAGTGGACTAGCTGGGTCCAATTAGTGGACTAGCTGGGACCAATTAGTGGACTAGCTGGGTCCTATTAGTGGACTAGCTGGGACCAATTAGTTGACTAGCTGGGACCAATTAGTGGACTAGCTGGGGCCAATTAGTGGACTAGCTGGGTCCAATTAGTGGACTAGCTGGGACCAATTAGTGGACTAGCTGGGTCCAATTAGTGCAATTAGTGGACTAGCTGGGTCCAATTAGTGGACTAGCTGGGACCAATTAGTGGACTAGCTGGGTCCAATTAGTGGACTAGCTGGGACCAATTAGTTGACTAGCTGGGACCAATTAGTGGACTAGTTGTGTCCAATTAGTGGACTAGCTGGGTCCAATTAGTGGACTAGCTGGGTCCAATTAGTGGACTAGCTGGGACCAATTAGTTGACTAGCTGGGACCAATTAGTGGACTAGCTGGG
>MUZC01000625.1:814889-836998 GCA_002072015.1 Radix auricularia | reverse complement strand
TGTGAGGGTTTATGCGACAAATGCCTATTGATTATTATCACATCTTATAGATAGATAGATAGATAGATAGATAGATAGATAGATAGGTAGATAGATAGATAGATAGATAGATAGATAGATAGATATAGATATAATATATATTTATTTAGCGGTTATCCTGGAACAATTTAGACTAAAAAAAATTTGTCAAGTAAGATTAGACCTAACCAATGTGTGAACACTTCATCTCTGCCTTTGTTATATTTTGTAATAAATTTATAAACAAAAAAATCATTGACCATTGACTTTCTAATTTGAAAGAACATGTTTCCAATGTGTTGCCAATGTATAAACGGTCATCCAGGGTATGTCCCTAAGGTTAGAATTATGTTAGGGACCAAATCTGACCAGTGTCATCATCTTCCTGCTCAAAATATTGCTGGAACACATTAACGCATTTACACCCCGTCACTTCATTTTTTAAACCCAATTCTACGCCCCTGACCCAACGTGTGCTGTAATCCCAGCCAGACAAGGCAAGGGTGTCTAACAGAGACGAGACAGAGGTGTTGCCACTTATTGAGCTGCCGATTGATAATCACGATTCTGTTAAATGGACATCGGTCAACAGGGGACAAGATTTGAGTAATATATTCACTGTCCACTACTCCAACAACGCCTTGGGGTCAAGATGTCAGTGACCATCAGAACAACATGTTAGAGATGAGATCAACAACAACCGAGACGGTGATTGGCTAGAGGTGTCACGTGGTGTCCGTGTGTGTCGTGCCTGTTGTCACACCATGTCTCGAGGTAGGCGATGACACTCTGTGATATAAGGTGACAGGATTCTGGTTGTGTCGCCTTCAAGGCAAAACTTGTGTGCAGATAGGTTTTGACTATTGACACGTCAGTTGTGCGACCCGAGGATATATTTGGTCTCTGAAAGACGTCATCATAGCAATGGGAGCGTGTGGGTAGTGTGAGGGTGTGGGTAGAATCAGTGTGTGGGTAGTGTGAGGGTGTGGGTAGTGTGAGGGTGTGGGTATTGTGAGGGTGTGGGTAGTGTGAGGGTGTGGGTAGTGTATGGGTGTGGGTAGAATCAGTGTGTGGGTAGTGTGAGGGTGTGGGTATTGTAAGGGTGTAGGTAGAATAAGTGTTTGGGTAGTGTGAGGGTGTGAGTATTGTGAGGGTGTAGGTAGAATCAGTGTGTGGGTAGTGTGAGGGTGTGGGTATTGTGAGGGTGTAGGAAGAATCAGTGTTTGGGTAGTGTGAGGGTGTGGGTAGTGTGAGGGTGTTGGTAGTGTGAGGGTGTGGGTAGTGTATGGGTGTGGGTAGAATCAGTGTGTGGGTAGTGTGAGGGTGTGGGTAGTGTGAGGGTGTGGGTAGAATCAGTGTGTGGGTAGTGTGAGGGTGTGGGTAGTGTGAGGGTGTGGGTAGAATCAGCGTTTGGGTAGTGTGAGGGTGTGGGTAGTGGGAGCGTGTGGGTAGTGTGAGGGTTTATGCGACAAATGCCTATTGATTATTATCACATCTTATTTCATCTTATTATTTTGCATAAAAAATATTTTCAGCTCTGGGCACCCATCACTGAAACCCCGGCCATTCCTTACAACAAACCAGCTCTTAACGCATGTCACACATTCTCAAATGTTTGCAGTTACATATATCATCTTCCCAACTTTGAACAATTTTAAACTGTGGCGCCTGCCCCCAAATCGCGTCTGAGCCGATGGCAGAGGGGGAGACAATTTGTGCAGCCATTTCCTCCCTCGCCGAGTCATTAACCTGCTCCGATGGGATTGTTCATCTTTCATGTGGACTCGCGGGCTCAACCTCTTCATAGCCGTGGCCTCGGGAAATTTTACAATGTAATGGTGCTACACGGCTACATCAAACACATACATCGGTGGGATGGCGGTAAGGAAGGACATCCTCGACTTTAAGTGACTGGCGTTTGGGTGGGGTGTGGTAGGGGGGGGGGTGGTCTGACCCTTGGGACAGTAGCTTTTAAGATCACGGACAGGTCGATAATGGACTTTGAATTGTGGATGGCAATCCATTGAGTCATGGATAGGATATATTCTGTCGCGGTGGGTCTTAATGTGCAGAGATTGCATGGATGACAACATCTGAGTTCAAGAAGTTTATCATCGTAGGTAAACCGAGAAGACAATAGACTACCGGATGGTTGAACGATAACAAACAAAAACTAATTTCATATCAGAGCGATGTTAGTAACAGGTTAGATCAATGATAAAATGTCGGGTGATGTGATGTGGAACATGAAACAAGGAGACAGTGTCTAGTGACCATTTAATACTGCAGCAATTTTTGGATTGGTGAGTGGCCGCGTGAGATATGAGTGGCCACATGAGATATGAGTGGCCACGTGAGATATGGGTGGCCACATGAGATATGGGTGGCCACATGAGGTATGGGTGGTCACATGAGATATGAGTGGCCACATGAGATATGAGTGGCCACATGAGATATGGGTGGCCGCATGAGATATGAGTGGCCGCATGAGATATGAGTGGCCACATGAGATATGGGTGGCCATATGAGATATGAGTGGCCGCATGAGATGAAGATTTATTTTGTAGTTTAGTAGTTTTAAGTTCATAAGCTGAGCTACTGTTTTAATGGCTTTGTAAAACTGGTTGAAAAACGTCTTTGTTAATGAAATATTACATTGCGAATTTGTGACTCTATTGTGAAGTTTGTAGTAAAGACCAAACTTATGTTTGCACTTACATTGTGAAGTTTGTAGTAAAGACCGCAGGCGTTGCACACCGGGTCGCCGTTGGGGTTTCTCCTCCACAGGGTGGTGGTCGCGGTCCCGCAGTTGGCGCATGTGGTCCCGGCCCGCCGTGCAGCACTCTGTGGAACAGAAAACAACACGACATTATGACGTCATTCCATTCACGGCCCGCCTGGACCTGTATCTTCATCCAAGGACACCGCCGGTAAATTATTTCCAATGAATAACAATTGATAATCCCTTTGTTCGGCCTAATAGCTCCATTACCAGTCGCTCTAACATATACCGCATTTAATCTCACTCCATCGCGTCCTAGTCCCATTTCTAAAATTTATTGACATAAGGGCTGCTATAAGTCTTCGTTGTCAATTAGCAATTTAATGGGTTCATGTATGATGATGAGTCGGTAAGTATTCTTTCAAGTTACTTTCTAGTCAATTTTATGAGGAATTTGAATAGAATAAATTGACCTACTTTCATAGGATTCATTCATCCAAACATGAGGTCACTCATCCGTCTTTTTGATGAGCTAGCCAGCCAGCCAGACATTCTGTCAGCTAGCCAGTCAGTCAGCCAGCCAGCCAGCCAGCTAGTCAGCAAGCCAGTCAGCCAGCCAACCAGTCAGTCAGCCAGCCAGCTAGTCAGCCAGCCAGCTAGTCAGCCAGCCAGCTAGTCAGTCAGTCAGTCAGCCAGCCAGACAGCCAGCTAGTCAGCCAGCCAGTCAGTCAGCGAGCCAGCCAGTCAGTCAGCCAGTCAGTCAGCAAGCCAGCCAGTCAGCAAGTCAGCCAGCCAGCCAGCCAGGCAGCCAGCACTCACGAGATTAAACACAACATCCGCCAAGTTAGCTAACATTCAACTCTCGTTTTCTTGGACACATCCAACCAAACCTATTTATCAGAACAAAACTTACATGATTACATATATGTACCAATTTACCCATTACCACAACAAACCTACATGATTACATATATGTACCAATTTACCCATTACCCCAACAAACCTACATGATTACATATATGTACCAATTTACCCATTACCACAACAAACCTACATGATTACATATATGTACCAATTTGCCCATTACCACAACAAACCTACATGATTACATATATGTACCAATTTACCCATTACCACAACAAACCTACATGATTACATATATGTACCAATTTACCCATTACCTCAACAAACCTACATGATTACATATATGTACCAATTTACCCATTACCACAACAAACCTACATGATTACATATATGTACCAATTTACCCATTACCACAACAAACCTACATGATTACATATATGTACCAATTTACCTATTACCACAACAAACCTACATGATTACATATATGTACCAATTTACCCATTACCACAACAAACCTACATGATTACATATATGTACCAATTTACCCATTACCACAACAAACCTACATGATTAGATATATGTACCAATTTACCCATTACCACAACAAACCTACATGATTACATATATGTACCAATTTACCCATTACCACAACAAACCTACATGATTACATATATGTACCAATTTACCCATTACCACAACAAATCTACATGATTACATATATGTACCAATTTACCCATTACCACAACAAACCTACATGATTACATATATGTACCAATTTACCCATTACCACAACAAACCTACATGATTATATATATGTACCAATTTACCCATTACCACAACAAACCTACATGATTACATATAAGTATCAATTCACCCATTACCACAACAAACCTACATGATTACATATATGTACCAATTTACCCATTACCACAACAAACCTACATGATTACATATATGTACCAATTTACCCATTACCACAACAAACCTACATGATTACATATATGTACCAATTTACCCATTACCACAACAAACCTACATGATTACATATATGTACCAATTTACCCATTACCACAACAAACCTACATGATTACATATATGTACCAATTTACCCATTACCACAACAAACCTACATGATTACATATATTGAGAGTGCACACGTTGTCTACAACAAACCTACATGATTACATATATGTACCAATTTACCCATTACCACAACAAACCTACATGATTACATATATGTACCAATTTACCCATTACCACAGCAAACCTACATGATTACATATATGTACCAATTTACCCATTACCACAACAAACCTACATGATTACATATATGTACCAATTTACCCATTAACACATCCACCCTTCTATCCAGCACTCCCGTATTCTAGCAGCCCAATAATTGAGTTATTTGGTCTTTTCTAAGCGACGGGCTCAAGGACCGCGCCAGGAAACGGCCTCAGGGAACAGCCTCAGGGAACAGCCTCGGGGAACAGCCTCAGGGAACAGCCACGCCGCCTGACACCAACAACAAATAACTCAACTATAGTCTAACAACTCAACTATAGTCTTAACAACCCAACTATAGTCTAACAACTCAGCTATGGTCTAACTATTCGACCATAGTCTAACAACTCAACTTTAGTCTAACAACTCAACTATAGTCTAACAACTCAACTATAGTCTTAACAACCCAACTATAGTCTAACAACTCAGCTATGATCTAACTATTCGACCATAGTCTAACAACTCAACTTTAGTCTAACAACTCAACTTTAGTCTAACAACTCAACTATAGTCAAACAACTCGACTATGGTCTAACAACTCGACTATAGTCTAACAACTCGAATATAGTCTAACAACTCGAATATAGTCTAACAACTCGAATATAGTCTAACAACTCGAATATAGTCTAAACTCGAATATAGTCTAACAACTCGAATATAGTCTAACAACTCGAATATAGTCTAACAACTCGAATATAGTCTAACAACTCGAATATATTCTCCCAATCAACTATAGACAAGCATTTCAATGTCTGTCTGGACAGCTGTCAATCAATAGTTGTCTGTCTGGACAGCTGTCAATCAATAGTTGTCTGTCTGGACAGCTGTCAATCAATAGTTGTCTGTCTGGACAGCTGTCAATCAATAGTTGTCTGTCTGGACAGCTGTCAATCAATAGTTGTCTGTTTGGTCTTTATTCTAACTCACTGCCCCCACCACGCAACCCTCATTGGGGGCGTAACATCTGTCTATTAGTCTACTGATGGGCGTCATCAGTGATGGGTGGGGGTACGTGGAGTGCTACAAATGCAAAATAAATGAAGGGGTGGGGTGTTAATTGAGTGTGGGGATGGGGGAGCTGCTTATTTGGCGAGAAACAAAGACATCCGCATCATAAATGAATGGCTGTGTTCACATTTGTGTTCAAGATATGTTCAAGTTGGGACTAAGAAAATTAGAATGCGGAACATGGAAGGTTGAAGGTTCAAATTTAAAAATTTATTGAACTTCAGAGGTGAAAGTATCGGTTAAAAGGGCTTCGTCGACTGACAAGGAGAAAAAAGACAATGTCATTAGAAGTATGCTAAATATTAAAATGTATGGAACGAGCGAGATTACCTAAGACAATCTGTGAGTTTGATGTCCAGGGTCTGAGGAAAAGTTGAACCACGGGTTTGTTTCCGCGATGTCCAATTTGAATGTCAGGCGGCTCATAGAGTTGTGTACCGCGCTTCAACAAGTTAAAAGTGTAATTTAAAAAAATATTTTATTGAAATTATTTTTATTATTTTGGTAGGGCTCACTCATAGCATAGAAATCTTTATAAAAGACTGAGACAAATGGTTAATACACAGACAAAGTATCAAGACATCTCAACCCAAACAAATATTCACACACGTGCTGATTAAAAATAACTTTAAAAAGAAGCATTTTTTTTTTAGAATTAACCTATCACAACCAGCGTGCGTACTCTGATGAGACCTCGGCAATATTGGTTGATTTCAGGCTGTTCATAAATTTTGTAATTGCAAGATTTATCTCAAAATGAGACCCACACAGTTTACAAAATTGTATACACTTTTTTTTTTTTATTTACCTGCGCAATATTTATCTATGTAAGAATTAATACCTTTTCCGACGCATGAAAACATCTACATAACGAAGATCTAACAGAAATAAAAATGTTTTAAAACGCACACGTGTTTTCATTCATTCTTGACCCCCCTCCCCCACCGCTATGATACTACCCGTGCTACCAACACCCCCACCCCTGACCCCCAGCAAGACAACTACCGATCCCACCCCCCATTGACGTCCCCAATGAAAAGTTGCCGTGCCTATCTGCCGTCCCCTAATAAATGGGGAGGTTATGACGGGAGATTTCCTTCAAAAGTCCGGGGCTTTGACTCGTGAAACTTGACTCTCAGGGGCCTTATGGCCTACCCGGCCCGTTACAATACACGCCATTTTATACTTTTCTAGCTCCCCGCCTTCAACCGCCCTCGCCGTCCTCTCGAACACATCTAAAAAACAAACCGTGTTTGTACTTCTATTGGATTTGACGAGATCCACTTATTATATGATTCACTGATGTAGGAATGAAGTGCCATCTAAGTCAATATCTGTAGCCCCACATCCACCCCTATCCTGAACCCCACTGCCTGGGATATGGGATCCAACTTTTACTCAAATTCGACATACATTTCCTTCCGGTTGTTAGCATTGCCTCATCCAGTCACACAAATCTGAAATGCTACATTAGTAGCACTGTAGATTCGCTTGTCTCGTTCAGTCACACAAATCTGAAATGCTACATTAGTAGCACTGTAGATTCCCTTGTCTCGTCCACTCACAGAAATCTGAAATGCTACATTAGTAGTACTGTAGATTCGCTTGTCTCGTTCAGTCACACAAATCTGAAATGCTACATTAGTAGCACTGTAGATTCGCTTGTCTCGTTCAGTCACACAAATCTGAAATGCTACATTAGTAGCACTGTAGATTCGCTTGTCTCGTCCAGTCACAGAAATCTGAAATGCTACATTAGTAGTACTGTAGATTCGCTTGTCTCGTCCTTTCACGCAAATCTGAAATGCTACAGTGCGGTAGATTCGCTTGTCTCGTCCTTTCACACAAATCTGAAATGCTACAGTAGTAGTATTGTAAATTCGCTTGTCTCGTCCTTTCACACAAATCTGAAATGCTACAGTAGTAGTACTAAAGATTCGCCTGTCTCGCTCAGTCACACAAATCTTTGTCTCGCCCAGTCACACAAGTCTACTATGAGTCCCAACCAATTTATTTTTTAAAACGCTCCACCGTTTCCCTTATCTCCACAGTGAAGATTTATTCAACTCAAGGCCTGGGATATTACATCACATCACTTGGGTACCATGCCTAATAGAGAATGAAAATATGATGGGAATGAGTGCAGCTGTAGTGAACACCTTGTCTGAGAGTGCACACCTTGTCGGAGAGTGCACACCTTGTCGGAGAGTGCACACTTTGTCTGAGAGTGCACACCTTGTCAGAGAGTTCACACCTTGTCGGAGAGTACACACCTTGTCAGAGAGTGCACACCTTGTCAGAGAGTGCACACCTTGTCAGAGAGTGCACACGTTGTCGGAGAGTGCACACCTTGTCTGAGAGTGCACACGTTGTCTGAGAGTGCACACGTTGTCTGAGAGTGCACACGTTGTCTGAGAGTGCACACGTTGTTTGAGAGTGCACACGTTTTCTGAGAGTGCACACGTTGTCTGAGAGTGCACACGTTGTCTAAGAGTGCACACCTTGTCGGGGAGTGCACACCTTGTCGGAGAGTGCACACCTTGTCGGAGGGTGCACACCTTCATGGAGAGTGCAGAGCACACGAGGCTGTGGGATTAAAACTGTGAAATCCTGGGACAACATCATCAGATACCCGGATGTGATCCAACGCATGATTCAACTTGTTGCAGGAATGTCGGCGCACGGCGCGGCGCGGTCCTAGATGGACGATAAGTGGCCGAATGAACGGACTTTGATTGTGTACCGGGTGCCCTAAACCTACACGTCACACATGGTTGCGCCCGTCCATGGTATGAGTTACGCACGGCTGAAACTGATGGCGCCTTTGAAAGGACGGGGAGAAAATCACTGGGATGCGCCACTGGTTGAACCGATGTTGACTGGGTTGATGGGTTGGCTCTCGATGTTGTTCTCGCCAAGGACAACCAGAAAAGCCAGGCCGAGAACAGAATAAACAGTGGTACTGTTGAGTTTACGTACTTCCTGTTTGTTTCAAGTTCAAGGCTACGCGATATTCTCCAAAGAATTTTCCTCCAAGTAAAGGATTTACAATAACACGGAACAACATGGTAGCCTTTCGTCATCGGGATGTAGAACCACATTGGGTTGTCAACAGGCTGTCCAACCACAACGGTTGGACAACAGGCTGTGCAACCACAGAGGGTTGTCAACAGGCTGTACTACCACAGAGGGTTTTCAACAGGCTGTACTACCACAGAGGGTTTTCAACAGGCTGTACTACCGCAAAGGGTTGTCAACAGATTGTACAACCACATCGGGTTGTCAACAGGCCGTACAACCACTGCTTGTGTTTTTTTATACCCATAAAGACTTTAGTAGATGGTAAGGTCACAAGTTTTGCGTACTTCTCTATTCATATTGAGGCGTCTCTGTGCATTAGAAGATTCTTATTAAATCCAAAACTTCCATTACTATATACGTCAGACATGTGGCCCCAATGCTGAGAAAGCAATGGTTGTATTATGAATTAGCCAGAATTTTTTTTTAATAATAGGTTTTTAATTATTTTTTAAAATATTCACTGAATTTTTTGTTTAGCATTGGAAATATTTTGAGTAGCATCCTTCCTATTTTGAATTAGATTGAACGGGTAATAATAAAAAGTATAGAGGGTCTGAAAATTAAAAGGTTGACCGTACAATTTTATATAAGGTCATCTTAAAACTATGTCCAGGTGCTCTGAAACTACGTACAGATTCTAACAAAATTATATACAGATTCTAACAAAATTGTAGAATATACAGATTCTAACAAAATTGTAGAATATACAGATTCTAACAAAATTATATTCAGAACTTAACTAAACTACTTAAAAGCTCTAACAAATTCTTGCTTCATGAAACTGATACCTTTCTTTTACGCGAGAATTCAGTTTGTTTTGATGAAGTCTAGAAAAATATATTTTGACATACAGTAGTAACACTATATTTAAATAATAATAATAATAATAGGATTTTTTCAATATTTGCAGCCGGCGACATTCGCACCACTAGACGGACCCACTAACCACCCGACCATCTGTTACATTTAATACGTCGCTTTGACAGAGAAGTTTTCAACCACGGTAGATCCATGTTTGGCTGGGGGGGGGGCATGATTGAGAGCTGTAATATAATATATTTCTACCTTATGGGAATCGACTATATCGGTCCAATAGATGCCTATCTCAATCTTATTTATACGTTTAATTTAGTAACCATTTGATTTATGTCATACCCCCCCCCCCACACAACACAAACAAACACACAAACTTTCAATTGACCCTTTAAAAGAAATAACGCTCAAAATGTCACGTGTTCAGAAGTTTACAAAATCACCAACTTGATCGGATTTGAGATCCTTTGTTTCCTGGCTTTGAATGACGTCATAAGAGTGACGGTTTGTTTTGATTCAAATCAAACTCTCGTCCCCGAAATAAGAAGACTTTTTGTAGCCCCGTACTCTCTACCACCAGTGACAGTGGGCGTGGCCTTCGTCTCTGGTCAACGGATACTCGCAGGAAATACGAGGCGAAAAAATGGCGACGGATAAAAGATGGATTGTGAGGAGCCGAGCGAGGGCATCAACATTGGTAGACAAGGGGCTGGTTTGTCGTGAGCACATCTGGAGAATTGCTGTATGTACAATCTTATAACTGAGGCGAGATTTCGTGTGTGTGGGGGGTGGGTTGGGGTAATATCCGATGTCTTATTGTAAATTCCAGGCGTTACCCAAAGTCAACCTCTAACTTGTTTATGACCGTTTGGTTTGGAGGCGGGGAGTGATAACAATTAATGTGTAAATAATAGATGTGCCAAAAAATGTGTCTGTACCATACCCCAAAATATATATTTACATCATTTAAATTTGACTGATTTTTATTTTTTTTTAAATGTTTGTAAGTACTTCCTTTAAAGTCATCATTTTTGTGTAACTTTTGGATCACAGCAAAAAATTGGTTCTGTAATTCTCAACCAATGTTTGTTCACTGCTTGTATCAAACTATACCAAGAATACGATTTAGTGATAATCTAATATTTCAAGGCATTTTTCAGAACGTAAAGATATTAAGAGATTACTGTGACTGTGAATTTTCTACAGCATATCTAAGTCTACATCCATTTTCTAAAGCCCAACACATTCTACGGGAATTTTCGACAGTCTGCTGTAACTTGCGGCAATATTTTTCAGTCTGCAATATTCTTCTGCTAATTGGCGCAGCTTAAAGTAATTTAACTTCAGTTTTCAGAAGTAGCCAAACACAAATTGACTTGCTTCGAGGCTTCAACTAATTCGCCCAACTAGTCGGCCATCATGCTTTGACCCCCCTCCCGCGCCGACATCCTCTAAACTAACCACACCCCTTGTATCACTTTCAACGGTATAGTCGTCAGGACGAGAACAACTTCACACATTCAATTTGGTCTTAAAAATAAAAAAAAAATAAAAAATAAAAAAAAAATAATAAAAAAACCTTGAGTTGTTTGTTTATTTTGTCTGGAGCTGTGGGACAAACGGGTAGTTTGTTGTCTGAGGTAGAACTCACACAAGTTGTTGGTCTTTGGGGACTGGAGGCTGGTCGGGGAATAGAGGTGTTGGTAGGGGAAGGGGGGAGTAGCGACTTTAGATTGGGAAACAATGTTCCCTTTAAGCTGTGCGGCTGTGCAAATATCAGACGCACACCGCGCGGCAGTTTAGAATTACCGCTCATAAAATTTTGTAAAATATTGCATTAAAAAATGGTTGCTGTGCAACTTTGCACATGAGTTATTTTTAGCTTTGCACGGTCCAACGAACCTTAAAGGTATCATAGTTTGGAAAGTGGGGAGAATATACTTGGTGGGATAGGGGGAAAGAAAATGTTGATATAGGTAAAGGAAAATAATATTGTAGGTGGCGAAGGTAATGAAGAGTGTTCGTGGGGAAAGACATTGTGGGTTGTTGATGGGGAAGGGGAAGGCAGATTGAGTGCTGAGAAGAGGAATGGAGTTGTTGTTGTTGTTATAGTAAAAAACAACAACTTCACAATCGCGTGGTGATCACAGTTCTCTGGTCCCACTACCGCCCGCCCCACCAAACATTTGAAAAGATTGCTAAAATTTAAAAATACAAACATCAATCACGAAAAATCGGTGAGCCGTTGTCCACACATTACAACAACCGCCCCTAAGCCCTGCCTAAAGACTCAAGGTCATGCATGGGTCATAGACCGAAAAATAAAAATCGCCTCAAGACTTTTTCTGTAGACACTAGGCGGGTCCCAGACACAGAATGCGAGGGCCGTCTCTAGACATAGGTCTGAAGACACAAGGCGAGTCTTAAAAAAGAATGCAAGAAGTGTCTCAAGACATAAGTCTGAAGACACAATGCGAGTCTTAGACCCAGAATGATAGAACTGTGTCAAGACATAAGTCTAAAGATATAAGGCGGGTCCTAGCCCCGGAATGCAAGATCCGTCTCTAGACGTAGGTCTGAAGACACAAGATGGGTCTTAGAACAAGAACACAAGAACTGTCTCAAGACATAAGTCTAAAGATATAAGGCGGGTCCTAGCCCCGGAATGCAAGATCCGTCTCTAGACGTAGGTCTGAAATTGCCAGCGACATCCCATCATTGCGGCACAACTGCTGAGAGTCGTTTGAGCGCCAGGTTAGTAGTGGTGCTGATAGCTGTACTCTCCACCGTGAGCGTCCCGGCAGGCGCTCACACCAAAAACTCACTGTTGGGGACATGAAGCCTATCACATTCCCCACGCCCGGCGCCCCATGTCAGAGCCAACCTCGGGATCCAATCTGCCGCCGCCCTCACCAGCCTGCCGCGCCCCGTGTGGTCCAGAATTGAGGTATTTTTGGTCGACTCTTCAGTGCGAAACCAGTTTATTGTTTGTCTTATTCTGGTTTTCTTTTAAACGCACCTCACTGTTTGGTCTCTGTTGGTATTGCAAGTATTTATCTCAAACAATTTTTCATTACTCCATTGTAATTGTCGTTACAAACAAGGCAAAACCTAAAAGTCGTGGGTTATTGATCAAAGACGGGATATATTTCATGGGCATTTTGCCTTTATCATTGAAGGGACGAAATGACGTCATCTGTTACAGTCCAGGTTGAGAAGTTACAGAAATAATTGATCTGTGTAACATCTTTTGCTCTGTCGTTTAAACGCTATGCCGATGGACTCAGTCAGATGATGTAGTTGGATTTGTGCTCTCTGGAATTGTATCCACGTTCATCTAAGCTTTTGTTGTTGTTGTAATTTTAATCACCCGGGGTCCAGGGTATCATTGATTTGTTAATGAGAACCTCTGAATCAGACGAATGGTTTGCTTACATGTGTCATCGTGTTTTGTATTTCTGTAAGTTACTCAGACAAAATTTCCTTTATTAAACTTCTACCATTTGCTATCGCCCTCAAGAAGAAAACGTTCTCTATCCTAATTGTCCAACCAACATTGTCCAATATACAATGTTCAATCTATACTGTGCAATTTACATTGTCCAACCAACATTGTCCAACCAACATTGTCCAACCAACATTGTCCAACCTACATTGTCCAATAAACAGTGTTCAAAGTATACTGTGCAATCTACATTGTCAAACCTCCATTGTCCAAACTACCTTGTCCAACATACATTGCCCAATATACAGTGTTCAATCTATACTGTGCAATCTACATTGTCCGATCTACATTATCCAGTTTTCAGAATGAGGCCATGTGTCCAGTAAACATGACGTCACAACCACCAAGACCAAACGTTAACCCCCCCCCCCCCTCAAAGCAGCAGACGTCACCCATGTTGACATCAGAGCCAGACAAACAGCGATCTGTCAAAATGTCTGCCTGCTGCAGTTGTCCGGCTATTGATTCCATTAACACAAACAACGAGTCCCTGTCTGATTGCTGTTCATTGATTCTGTTCAATAGCATCGTGCCTGGCTGTAGACGTCACAGGAACAGCGAGGGTCACGTGTCTCGATGGACTAGACTGGACATTATCGTCATTTTGACTACTGTTTATTAACGTATTTATTCCAAAATATACCGATCCCCTCCAACGGAAAATTTTTTCAGTCAAAAGAGAACGAATCAAAAAGCTCTATAAACTAAACAAAAATGTGAAGTCAAATATTGTTGAATCAATAATTCTGACGAACATGAGAATTCGAACCGAACTTTAGACAAGTACAGAACAAGTATCGTGGGTACTATTTCACATCCTGTCTTTAATAATGATGAAAAAAAAACTCTACATAGTCAAACAAGTTCAGAATTTTTTATGGTATTATTATTCAAAGAAGTTGAGATCATTCTTTACTACAGCTATTAGGGCCCTTCAGTTGATGTCACAATTTGTTCTTACCATAGAACTCTCGTATCTTTGACTTCATGATTTATATCAGGGGTCTCCAAACTTTTCTGGCCGCATTAACTGTCAAACTGCAGTTAGGGGGCTGACCACTAACCCCCAACTACTTCATTTTGGGGTAAACCACTGGTAAATGTAATATCTTTTTTTAAGATTAAATGTTCTCCAGGGGCCGGATGAGAGGACCTCGTGGACCGCAGTTGGCCCGCGGGACTTAGTTTGGAGACCCCTGATTTACATATTTAGGTGTGGTGAAGTTAGTACTGTCTTTTCTTAACAGCTTTCCATTGGTAATTAAAAAACAGCCACAAAACTGACCACCAAAATACGGTTGACCACAAGGGCCATCTTCCCATAATCCACCTCGGCGGCTGGAGTCGGAGCGAGTAAAAGTTCCAACGATCCATCTCAGGTTGTGGTCCCTGTGAAACGCTGTACTTGAAATCCTTATTTATTTGTTTGTTTGTCTAGTGCACATGTCACGTTCTGGCTCCGAACGTCTGCCTTGTTTTACTGACAGGCACAAAACGAGTTTGAAAACCCTCGCGGACCGGCTGCCGCCTCCCGCGGCAACCAGATCTTTCGCACCCCCTCTCCCCGCCCTCAGCACCGGAGAAACACTTATTCTCTCGTTATTGCCGTGAAAATTAGCTTCAAAGAAAACACAAATGACAAACTACTTTTTTTCCCCCCAAATAAAAAAAAAATTTTAAAGAGTAGATAGAATATTTAACCGTCATTCTCACTGCTTGCTATAAGTCATGTTGTTACTTTTGACTTTTCTTGGAGTTTATGAGCCTCTTATTATTTAAGTTTTTTTTATATAGAGTTTTAAATATGTTCATAAGTCAGCCATTTTTATATCACTTACGTATGAGTTGATTGCCTAGCCAAATTTCACGTGGTATTTTTTAAAAACTTTAAATATTCTGAAAAATTAAAACACGTATATACCACTGAATCCTTTTACGAAGTGTCCGAATAAAAAAAACAACCAAAAACTATTAACATAACAAATGAGGTTACCATAATCATCTTCATCATTATCAATCCCGTGACCGTAGCCGTCGCATGGACACATTGACATATGGAAACATTGACATATGGACACATTGACACATGGACACATTGACACATGGACACATTGAAACATGGACACATTGACAAATTAATACATGGACACATTGACACAAGGATACATTGACACATGGATACATTGACACATCAACGATTTCCAAATGGCTAATTGGTAGTTGATATTTTCTTTGGATTTACGGAAATTAAAATTCGATGTGACAAATATTCGGTGTAAATTGTGATAAAAATACACACAGTACAGGGGCGTGAAAAAAAATTTGTGGCGGTGGGTGTATTTAAAAACATTTTGGTTGTAGGGGTGGGCTTTTGGGAATTTTATAATAAAAATAGAATCTTAGTCTAATAAGATACAAAATAATTAGAGATTGGTCTGGTAACAAGTACTCTAATATGATACAAAAATTAGAGATTGGCCAGGTAACAAGTACTCTAATAAGATACAAAAATTAGAGATTGGCCAAGTAACAAGTACTCTAATATGATACAAAAATTACAGATTGGCCACGTAACAAGTACTCTAAATATGATAAATAAATTAGAGATTGGCCACGTCCCAAGTACTCTAAATATGATAAATAAATTAGAGATTGGCCACGTCACAAGTACTCTAAATATGATAAATAAATTAGAGATTGGCCACGTCACAAGTAGATGGGAACTTCACACAGCGCCGCCGCCATTATTTTGCCGTTTTTTCTTTCTCTCTAGCAGCCATTTCCTAACCAGCTACCTCTAGAGTTTCTTAAACATCTTCCACTGCGTCATCTAAAATTACAGTAGCCATCATTTAGAAAGGAATTTATTTGACCGAAATCACTTTGTTCCAAAGAGCGTAAGTTAAATCATCAAATTGTTTTTTTTAAATAATAAAGTAAATTGAAAATAACAATTATGTTTTCTGCCAAGTACAAAGGAATTAATCAGAATCCAGTTTGTTTTCGTCCCTACGCCATCTTGCTCCCCCCCCCCACTAAGTTATTACATTTGGAACCGTATATAAGTGTCGTCAATACCAGCTTCCAAATAAATAATTTACTCAACATTTCAACAACAAATAATAATAATAATAATAATTTAGTCAACATTTCAACAACATCAAATAATAATAATTTAGTCAACATTTCAACAACAACAAATAATAATAATAATTTAGTCAATCTTTCAACAAAAAAAAGTAATTACATTTTCAAATAAATTAAGTCAAAATTTCCAGAATTTAAATTGATCCATCCTAATTGAAGAACCTGTTAATTCACGGCCAATTCCGAATCCTACCTGACCCTCTAACCCCCTCCCTTCTCCCTCTAGCCGCCTCCCTCCTCCCTCTTACCCCCTCCCTGTTCCCTCTTACCCCCTCCCTGTTCCCTCTTAGCCCCCTTCGTGAGTCAAGTGGAAGCCCTCCAAATCCCTCCTCTACCCCGAGTGTGAAGTTATGCCCCCCTTTGTTTAACCCTCTCGCCCTCGCATCTCGGCTCCCACTCCTGATTGAAACTTACTGGAGTTGGTTAACGCACTCGTCCCGGGGACCACCCGACTAGAAGGTAGCCTGGTGCACCGCGCACAATTCCAGCGTTCGCTACATTCCAAGCTCCCGGCCTGCGATCATCGTATTGTTGTACAAGGTCGCAAGAACGCAGGCTCACGATGTTGTTCCTAGCTGTGTGCACACCTTGCTAATGATACGATTTGGCCGAGTGACGTGTAGTTAAGGTGTTGTCATTTATAATTAGATCACTCTTTAAATAAATATTTGGTAGTTATTTCCCTTATAATTAGGTCACAGCTAAAGAAAGTCATGACACGTGGAGTTGTAAGGAGCAGTGGATCGTAAAAAAAATTTCTCCGTTTAACGCATTGCAACTGCCCCCCCTGGGTTAGCAGAGTAACCGCCCCTCTAAGTCTGAACCCTATCTGCTCGAGCCCCTTCCCCCCCCCCACACACACCGTCAAGTGACGCCCAGGCTATCAACGAGAGATCGCGTTACCCCCAAGCAAATACCTGGCATTTTATGGCCTTATCGAGACAGTCACTTCAAAGAAGTTAGGAAACCTGTCACCCGTTTAGAGGTCCCGGTACCTACACACCTACCTGGTGGCTACCTACACACCTACCTGGTGGCTACCTACACACGTACCTGGTGGCTACCTACACACCTAACTGGTGGCTACATACACACCTGCCTGGTGGCTATCTACACACCTACCTGGCGGCTACCTACACACCTACCTGGTACCAACCTACACGTACCTAATGGCTACATACACTTACCTGGTGGCTACCTACAAACCTACAAACCCTTTATGTAATATACTGTCCTCTGATTACTATTCCTAAAACACTATTCGCGGTTGTCTCTATAGTAGTAAAAACAATTAAATGTATTTGTCCAGTGATGTGTAGAAAATCAGTGTACTACAAAACGAATTGTTAATGACATTATCGTCTCATTGTGTTAAGTGTTATCTACCAAGATTCAATGACTGAACGAATCAAATAGATATCAAAATGAAGACATTCCCTTTATTGTACAAAGTAAACATTCTAAAGTCGGAAGTTGTACAGCCTAACTGTGGATGGTTTTGTTGTACAAACTTAAATGCCTAACCCCCCCCCCACAAGGGTGAACCTATCAGATCTCATTGACGGCGCTGAAGGTCAACGGTATACAATTTCATTGTCTCCCCACACACACACACCCCACCCCACATGAACGTCTGCCGAAAGTCCTTTCTTCCCAGGACATCTACGCCCCCTACACGGGGGGGGGGGGTAGGGGGGATCTCGCCGATTTCTGGTCATGACAACACCGAGTCAACACTCGGGGACCGCTCGTGTACACACGACCTGCTCCCAGACCTCGCGTAGCCTCGCCAGGTCTCGATCCCCTTGCAACAGTTATCTTCTCTTTATCTCATCACTTCTCGTGTAATCTCCAGGCCAGCGTGTGAATGTTTGTACGTCCTGACGTCTATCTCCCCCAAACATCTACAACCGTGTTTGTCCACTGGCATTGGTCAGGAATCAAATCAAAAATTCACGATGGCAGCACACGCCGAGTTATTTGTTTTGTTTCCTAGTTTCATATTGTCGCTCCGAGAATCCGAAATTTGCACTTGTCGTTACCCCAAGGATAGGCTATGGATATGGAGCGACGTATTACAAGAAGTGGATTACCTGACATCGGCTGACATGACCTAACGGATTATTCAAGTCAACAGAGATTCAGCGCCCCTTCAATATCATTTGTTCACAAGTTATTTGGTTGTTAGGCGGGGTAAGACTCCGACCACGCGTCTTGTGCCAATAAACGGTTCTCAAGTCGGGCAGAAGTTAAACCACATGACTTAAATATGCCAATGATGCTTCTTGATGTTAGGCGCTCTACACATGCAGACGACAGACAACGTCATGAAATGACTCAGTTCTTGAAAGACAACTTTTGGTTGACGAAAAATGTACGTTATTTTTCAGAATTACAGAACGTTGAAATTATCACTGGAGGGGAGAAAAAAACAACAACCTCAGACATTCAAATGGCGTCTACGAACTTTCTCGAGAACAGGACTCAAGGGTCTCCCCGTGCTACACACGAGTGCGTCGGCGGGAATCAAAGAAGTGTCTCCGTGACCAGACCGTCTGCTCAAGTCTTGAACGAGACTCGTGCCGATACCACGTGACGCCACTCGGCACAAATCGAAGTTGTGAAACTGATCTTTGCTGGACCAACATGGATAGTTTCCTTGTTGATGGACCCCGCTGTTTGTCCAGCTCTCCAACCGGGCGATCACCTGCACATTTCATGCTCTCTGCTTCTTCTCGGCCACTGGCCAATGACAGGGGCGCCCTCCCTGGGGGGCGGGGTGGAGCCGTCTGTTGACACTGGGACAACACGAGGTTTGTTCATCAATGCAAGATGGACTTAAACTGGCTTTGGTGACGGGTTAAGACTAATGCGAGCGTAACTTAGAAGGGCTTTTAAGCCTGGGCGAGTTTGCCTTGTTTTGTTGTTGGGCCTGCAATCAATGCTTGACTCGCTTCAACTCAGGGGACTGTATCGGGACTCATGTTATAGTGTACACAAGGGGAGACAGAAGGGACAGGTAGTGTGGGGACAGGTAGTAGGGACATGTAGTATGGGGACATGTAGCATGGGTAAAGGAGGAATAGACAGGTAGAAGGGAGATATAGAAGGTATAGGCAATGCGGAGGCAAGCAGTGTGGGGACAGTTAGTGCGGGGACAGGTAGAGTGGGGACAGGTAGTGTGGGGACAGGTAGTGTGGGGACAGGTAGTGTGGGGACAGTTAGTGTGGGGACAGGTAGTGTGGGGACAGGTAGAGTGGGGACAGGTAGTGTGGGGACAGGTAGAGTGGGGTAAAATTTCATTTGAGATGTGGACCATGCATTTGACAACATTCGTGCTTGAAAGAAAGTCACAACAAATCAATGAACTTAATCGTCAAATAGACTCCTTAACAAGATGTAATTTTAAAACAAGAAATATAAACTCGAATGAGTGTTTAAACGCAATTTCCAACAAATATTTCCGATTTTTTTATATTCAAGGGAAATCATTCTAGATTACATTTCAAGTCATTTCAAGTCATTCTGAAAGTAAACAAAATATGACGTCATATCCCCTCACGCTACATTACACCAAGAATGTGTCAATATAATGCGCACCGCGCAAAAATCTAACATTAGCATTCACAAAGCGGGAAAACCCCATTAACTATCATTCTATGTTACGTTAAAAGTCAAATTAAAGTCAATAGTTATGAAAATAAACAAAACGGTAATAGAATCTAATAGAATCTAATTGTTATCTACAATTTGCTTCTAAAATTACGGGAAGACGTAAACAAGGTAGAAGGGTTAGCCTGATAGGACGTAACAAAACAGCGAATGTTTCGGCAAAGAGCCTTTTTCAACGGACATACAATACAAAAATAAAACGAATATAAAATATAACATATAAATTTTTAAAAATTACGGGAGTTTAACGAAAAGACAATTTTCCAAATTCCTTCACCAACATTGTTCTAAATATTATTAGCTATAGTTTGGCGTTTGTTTCAACTCGATACATGTTATGATTGGCGAGAAATTGACAAAATACTGATTTTTTATTATTTATTTTTGTTTTTTTTGTGTGTTTTTTTTGTTATTTTCCAGGAAATCCAGTAAACCTTATAAGTATTTTTGGCCATTGCACATCCTTGGTACCTTGCAAAAGACCCAAACCCTATATCTAGTATTGCTCAGGAGGAGTTGCATATGCAAGCTTAACAGACATTTCAAATGAATAAAGGCAATTCTCAAGTGAACTTGCGTTCAAAATAGGACCGCGAATATTAACGATTAATTTTCATCTGTTAATTGTTAAACATATTAATAGATTAAAATTAATTCGATCGATTAAAATTCGATTAAAATTTAATGAAATATTTCTAATATTATTTTTTCAAATTATTAAAATTATAATTTTTGTTAACCACATACTTTTCCCTCATATTTCTATTATTTATTTAGACGTGCATACAGTAAACAAAAAAGATTTTTCTTCCTTATTTCGTGCCTAGCAGAACAAATTTGCTATGTTACGTCACACAATTTGGAGCCAGGACGACATAACCAATTTCAAGAAATAATGAATCGCAACTTAATGGGATCCATAAATGCGTTATAAATAATATAATTAATCGAAATTAATCGATTAATTTTCCCCATTAATGGAACCAGTTTTTTAAAATCAGTACCAGGCCTAAACCCCCCTAAAAAAACAATAACAGAAAAAAGAAACAAGAAAAAAAAACTTGTCTGTAGTGTGTAGTACAAGAAAACAACAACCGAACTTGATTATCTTAACTATTAACTTCTCGTATTAACACATCTTCTTGATGGAGTTGTTGAAATTGGACAAGGGAGAAAGAGGGGGGTGGTGGATGGATAGAGGGAAAGAGAAAGGTGGAGAAAAAAGAAAGGAAGAAAGTGCACATTGAAAAGGTTTGACTAATTGCCGCCTGCTAGTGATGATCACTGACATAAAGCTACGGTTAGACAAAGACATTTCACGTCCAAGGTGCGCATCGCAGCGTGGTCATGTGATGACGACAGATTGTCGGCCGATGTCTTGTCCACGTGTGTCCACGGTCCATTAGCCGTCGATCATTGAACCACTCGATGATATAGTCGGTTAGTTGGTTAATCTCAAGTCAACGACCCCGATGGGACCAACAGCTTATTAAACCTTTCCGCCACTACGGGGTTGGCTCTCACAAATAATTAGTGTTTAATTTTACTGAGAGTCTGAGCATTGTCCGCAGTTTCTCGTCCGTTAAACTCGGTAGATTTATAACATGTCGCGCAAACCGTTATGGGTGAGTCTGACCAGATGTACCACGACAAGTTTCACTGTTTTGTGACGTCTTGTCAGGCTCAAACCCTGTTTGTGACGTCTTGTCAGGCTCACTCGTACCATGTTTGTAACGTCTTGTCAGGCTCACTCATATCCTGTTTGTGACGTCTTGTCAGGCTCACTCATACAATGTTTGTGACGTCTTGTCAGGCTCACTCATACCATGTTTGTGACGTCTTGTCAGACTCACTCATACAATGTTTGTAACGTCTTGTCAGGCTCACTCATACAATGTTTGTGACGTCTTGTCAGGCTCACTCATACCATGTTTGTGACGTCTTGTCAGGCTCACTCATACAATGTTTGTGACGTCTTGTCAGGCTCACTCATAC